>JAMKCH010000165.1:0-41050 GCA_023653785.1 Ophioderma brevispina | reverse complement strand
CTTTGTGACAATGTCTTCTCAGGATCTCAAATGTACTGGAGTGATGCTGGCAAGGATACTATGGAAACAGCGAGTCTAGATGGCAGCAACCGCCAGATACTCACAGATCTCTCGATATTTGGCCGTACCTCAACCCATTCAACGTTGAAATCATGGAGACTTCATGTACTGGCCGATCAAAGTGAAATAAATCTTGGCGTTGTTCATCGAAACCGCTTGGCATCGTCAATGTCGTTGCACCTCAAGGTTTAGTTAAGGATGACAGTGGTCTGGCTATCTACAACAAACGCCTCAACTTTGGGTATGGAAAAAAAAAAAAAAAATGTCTTTTGCATCTCGTTTGACCCCGTTATTTGTTTGATTACAATTGTGTTAGTACATTAACAGCAAACGAACCTTAATTAACAGTCTGGATAGTTAAGCTGTTAATGGCTAAAGCTGCGCAGTACGGAAAGTTGTAATGTTATTGCTAAGCAATATAGTGGTTAAAGCCTTTTAATTAGGCAATACTACCATGATCCCCTTTTAATTCCACAGAGCACTGATTTTTTCTCGATATTGTTATGTTGCTTAGGGTTGGGTTTTGTTTCAATGAAGTAGCGCTTGTGAGAGTATTAAGCTGCAATAATCTAACATGCCTGAATCCAACATTGCCGCGTAAACCTTCTAGCTACGACACACGTGTTACGCCCATTTACATACGCACCGTGCAGTGACAAATATCCAATGTATTATTTTTGTGCGCTATCATATTTCTCCTCTTGTTCAAAATTATTTAGCGCTTAATAATGGCTATTCATCAAATGGCTGAATCCAACTATGAATGTAATGTTATATAGATCTTTACTATAACCTATCTAATCCATGTAATTTATAAACCACATTTAATTTTTAATACCACCAACATTTTAGCACTTTTGAATATAGCGTTTATATTTGTTGGTAGTGATTTAATGTACCTGACTCAGAATTGGACCAGACAACAAGCGTACCAGCTAGACGACGTCGCCATAACCAGGTAAAATTTGTTTTTCTAATGTATGTTACTAACTTGAGGGTAATGTCTGCTGGATATATTAGTTCTGGCACTTTCAGTACTAGTGTTTACAAGAAGAATATTCTATGCAAAATGAAGTTTCTTTAGCAACATAGGCAATTCTTGTCTTCTTGTTCTTGTCCTGTTGAAGTACTCACTGGCCCAACCGCGCAGGGTACGTTGTGCGCATGCGACTTGATCTATTTAATTGAGGTATGCTGTGACAGCAGATTTGAAGGCAGCTTTATCTTTGATTGTTGTGATAGATTCGGGTAGAGAGTTCCAGTCGATAATAGTTCGATGTATAAATGCAAATTTGTAACAGTTCTTATTTGTTGCTTGATTTGTGACTCAGGTAAGTGGTGACACTCCTGGCGCCGCCATTGGAAAGCATTTTTTCAAAACAGAAATTTGAACAACTAGAGCACACATCTTTCAGACTTAAGCTTCTTTGAGATCTTGATGTAACACACGGTGACTGAAAGTCAGTTACTGATGAAATTCACTGCGTCCCGCGCACAGAATGATTGAAATATTCGAGCTCGTGAGTCTACAATGCTAAGTCCGTGACGTCATTGACTTGGCACAGTGCGATTGCTGGGGGCGCGCGTTGCATGCCGGAGGTTTTCATGTTCCTGTGTTGTCGAAACTTTGCAATATACGCAACCGTGTAAGCTCCAAACACAGTGTGGTGAACGAACGTGAAGATTGCTCACGAAAATCGGCAGACTGTAACTGTCAAAGGCCTGGGCTAACTTTAGCATGGCAGTTTAACCGTGTTTGATTGTTTAGAATTGAAACCGCCATGTTTGTTGCGAGTGACGGCTGGGACTCAGGCTAGTTGTTAGGGTCGGCATAAAAACTCAACCACTAATTGACTGGTGGATAATGGCGGTTGAACCGCGTGTCATTGTTTAGAATGGAAACCTCCATGTTTGTTAGTTGCAAGTGAGGGCGGAGGACTCAGGCTAGTTGATATGGGCCAGTATAAAAACTCAACTGCTGGTTGACTGGTAGTTTATGGCGCTTAAAACGTGTTTCATTGTTAAGAATGTAAGCCGGTATATTTGTTAGTTGCAAGTGAGGGCCGGGGACTCACACTAGTTGATAGGACCAGCATAAAACTCAACCACATTGACTGGTGGTTTATGGCGATTGAACCGTGTGTCATTGTTTAGCATGGAAACCGCCATGTATGTTAGTAGCGAGTTAAGGCCGGGGACTCAAGCTAGTTGATAGGGCCAGCATAAAAAAAAAACTCAACCACATTGACTCATTGACTGGTGGTTTATGGCGATTGAACTGTGTGTCATTGTTTAGAATGGAAACCACCATGTTAGTTGCGAGTGAAGGCCGGGACCCAGGCTAGTCCATATGACCGGTGTAGAAGTAATTATTGTCCGCCGTACTCATAGTGCGGCTATAACGGTAAAGAATAGGGCACTCCATTCAGTTGCCTATTCCGCAACTTCGTTTTACCGCTTTATTCCGTTGTCGTCTATGGAGCCCGGATTGTGGTTCCCGCCTGACTATAATTACTTTCACACCGGCATAAAAACTCATCTGCTGGTTGACTAGTGGTTTATGGAGGTTGAACCGTGTTTCATTGTTTAGAATGGAAACCGCCATGTGTGTTGAGATTGAGGGCCGGGGACCCAGGCTAGTCCATAGGGCCAGCATAAAAACTTAACTGCTGGTTGACTGGTGGTTCATTGTAGTTGAACCGTGATTTTTTGTTTAGAATGGAAACCGACATGTTTGTTAGTTGCAAGTGAGGGCCGGGACTCAGGCTAGATTGACTGGTGGTGGTTTATGGCTGTTGAACCGTGTGTAATTGTTTAAAGCAATAGAAACCAGTTCCAACTGGAAAGAATAGGCGGAAGCAGCGACCACCCAGTGGTTGAGTTTGAAGCCATCCTTAAATGCTTGTAGTTTACACATTTTTTGTTCGATTTGCTTTGCTGACAAAAATGCTGACAAATGGACAATTTTTTAAACAATTGAAGTTCACTGGACAAACCTACAAACACAGCTAAATAAAAAGATTAAGACAAAAGACGCAGATTTTAGACTTTTTTAAAGGATCCGTCGAAATTGAGATTTTGGTATCAAAAGAAAGTTCATATTTTTTCTCATTGCCCCAGTGAAAATACAAGCCCAGAAAATGTTTCCTTTCGATGTTATGAACCAAAACGTCTGTATGTGCTATTCCAAATTCCTTGAGTCAGTTAACGAGATACTTTCACTAAGCGAATCCAGTATGCACTTCTGATATCCCTAACGTCCCTAGAGGTAAATCTGATGATCACCGCAAAAAAAAAAGAAAAAAAAGAGGTAGCGTTATTTTTCTTCTTAGATCTACGGGCAATTCCCCCCTAAAACAAGGCAGGAGTCATCTGAGTGATTTTTTTTCAAAAGTGCATTTAAATGCAGTTAAGGGACGTTAGAGATATGAAGTGTAAACCATGCATGATTGATACTACCTTTCTTTAGGTCCCATTGCCTATTTTGTGCAAAGCCTATCTTAACTGATATTGACAAAATTAATGTTAATTGTGTGTTACATTTGCTTTCAGCGTATTGCCCGGAGGAGAGCTTTCCTCCTCGTACACTTGATGGGAAACTTACATCTTGGGAATCTACCCGTGTCGGCTTAACCGTAGATTCATTTGAAGTGTGTAGCATATCTACAAAATATGGTAGGTATATGATCAACAAAATAAATTGTTTGGTTGTCCTCCAGCACTTAGCCGACGTGTTGGCCTCACTGACCTCTACACATAGATAGCGGGCTGCCGCACAGTTGAATGGTCGCCGAGTGAAACAACAGGAAGTTGGTTTTTGACCTATACAATATGACGGAAACAATGCATACACCTGCTGGTGCACATATTCCACACAGATGTTCTGTTATTGGACAAGGTGTATGCATTGTTTCCCGCCATATTTTATAGGTCAAAAACCAACTTCCTGATGTTTCAATCGGCGACTCTGACCCGCTATCCATGTGTAGAGGTCAGTGGTTGGCCTAATGGTTTGAGCGTCCGCCTCACAGTAGGGAGGTCTAGGGTTCTAACCCCGGCCGGGTCATACCAAAGACTTTAAAAAATGGTACCTGCTGCCTTCTCGTCAGGCGCTCTGAACTTAAACATGTTAAAATAATGGATTAGGGAAAGTGAACACGCGGAGCTACCAGAAGACTTACGTCTTACGTCTTACGTCCATCATCGTCGGTAGAACTCCTCATCACAATTGAGGCACCATCACCAACTTTGACAAGGCGTGTAGGTGGACGGGAATGCTATATAACGCATAATTTTTTCATAACTCTTTGCTTAACTTAAATCTGCATGTAGATGTTACTTAAAGACGACTTGAAAGCTTCCAGGGATGGAGATTTGATGACTGATGCACTAAGGTTGTTCCATCTTTGGATGGTAGATGGGAAGAACGAGTCTCCATAACATCTGGTTTTGTATCTGATTTGCCGGTACATACTTCTGGCTGACCTCTGGTGTTTTCTAGCCGGGTGTTGAGATGTTTTTTGGCTCGGGAATCTCAATAAGTCCATGCTTGATTTTATAAAACTGTGACCCTCTGCATTATTGTGCCTAGTTTTCTAAAGGTATCCCCTTCCGCTCTGGTTATTCCTGTTACTGTCCCTTTTTCCCTACTGTAATCATTCTTGCAGAACCTAGCAGCCTGTTTCTTCTGTATCCCTATCTAACCGCTTACTATTTGTCTGGTTGGATGAATCCCATGCTGGAGATTCGTACTCCAGAAGTGTCATTAACCAGAGTCATATGGAGCTGATTTACACGTTCATTGCATCCCCACAGTTTACTTTCTGCGGACTAAGCCAAAGACACGCTGTGCTTTCTTGCAGACTTCATCGATAGCGGTTTGTTTTCCAAGAAGGGGTTGTGTTCAACACCCTCCTAAATCCCCGTACGGTGAGAATCCACTGTTTCCAATTGCGACCGCCAACACTTTTATTTGTAATAGATTCTTTGGTGGGTTCCTGGTACCAATAGTCATGGTGACACATTTACTCGGATTGAAAGACATCAAAACCAGCACTTCCTGCTGCCATGTCTCAAGTTTGAGAAGGTCTTCCTGCAGGTCGGCGTTTGTCGCATTATCAGCAGTGTTCAAAACAGGGCGTTTCCCAAACAAATCGACATTATATGATATATTTTCAGCAAATCATTTGATGTAGAATAAAAGCATTGGCCCAAGCACTGTTTCCCTGGGTACACACCAGATACCACAGATGCCTGTTTGGAATACTTTCCTTCAACAAACACACGCTGACTTCTGCCAGTCAAGAAATCCTGCATCCAATCTGCAACGGTCCTTCCATTCCATAGTACCGGAGTTTTTGGATGAGTCTTCTGTTTGGAGGGCCTGTCAAAAGCTTTTTGGAATCTAAGATGGCCATATCAACTAATTTGCCTTGGTCCAGTTGTTTGGCAATGTCGTTAACAGTCAAGATTAAGCTGTGTCTCTGTAGATCTACGTGGGCGAAATCCATGTTGTTGTCATTCAATATGCCGTTGGTAGTAGCTATGTTTCATAATATGACTGGCAATGATGTGCTCTAGTATCTTGCAAATGACAACAGTCAGAGAAACTGGTCTGTAGTTAGTGCCTCCACACGGTTACCTTCTTAAACACAGGAGTGACATTGGCCTCTTTCCACATGGTGGAACTTTTCCTGTATAAGGATGGCTGGAAAGATATTGGTCCAAAAATGGAGATACTGCTCATCTGCAAACAATTTGAGAAACCATGGTGGGATTCCTCATGGTCTTGTGTTTGGATGGATTCAGGTCGGGGAATTGCTTCAAAACACCCGCATTGGATATTACCAAGTTGGAATCTTTTTACAAAGGACTTTCTCCGAGATCTGGGAGGTCCCTGGGCCACACTCTTTGGTAAACACGTGACAACTGTTGGTTCAGGTTTCTGCTTTGGCACCACATCATTGACAAGTTCACCGTCACACTGCTAAATCAGCAAACCGCCTATCTTCCTTTCGCAAACTCTGATGTTAATTCCAGAAGACTTCGGTGTTGTCGGTAATGGTGCCTCAAGAGTGTTCTTTACATACTGGAGTCTTGCAGAGCGTAGGTTGCGCTGGACTTCTTTGTTAAAGATGTTATACTATTTGTCCCCCCCAAATCGCTTTTACATGATGCTCTTGCTGTTATATAACAGATGTTTCTTACGAGTCAGAGTCTGTGAGATTTGTAAACCATGGCAGATTAATTTAGCGAGAATTGATGTGATCTTATGTGGAATGAACTGCTCCATGATGCTCTGGATTTTTTTTTTGATGAATTTCTCCCACTGAATGTCCAATCCATACCAGCTGTTTCATTCCTCAAACTCAGGAAAATAGCTATTCAGAGACTCTTTTATACCAATACATCGGCCTTTTCCTGAGAAACACCTTCTCTTCACTTTCCTTTTTCCTTGTGGAGGTAATATTCACATAACCAAAACAATATCATGATTCAGCAAACCCACTCACTACAAAAGTTTTGTGAACTGATGGGGTATTATTTGAGAAAACCAAGTCCAAAATATTTTCAATGCTTTATCAAGAGCAAAACACTTCAATTAAGAGCGCCAGACTTCCAACTGGATTTTTACATAATATAAGAAAGTTCCAAATCAGGGTAGCTGATAATGGATACCTAAATGTCCCCCCCCCAGTTAAGATGATGTTGTAGATCTCTCTGCCACGCTAAACAAAGCAGCCAATGCTTACATTAACAATATTTTCGAAGCCTAAAAACCTTAACCCGGTACCAGCTGGATTGGGAGTTGGGAATGGTCAGTAGATGGCAAAACACACCTTTCTTGCTAGCTGGAAATACAAGCATCAGCCCGTCCCTCTGGAAGGTTTCCAAGGATGTTTTCACTGTAGAAGGCATTATTTACAAGATAAGCATGAGTTTACAACAACTGCCGCAATTTCACTTCCAAAATGGCCGCCAGGGGTCAAAATTCCACAGCTCGATGTGTCACACTGTGGTAAATGGCTGGCCGGTCAATCAGTAGAGATGAGTATTGCACAATGTCCACAAATTTCACACGATGAAAACTAATAATTTACACAAATTCGAATCGGTGAAGACACCAAAAGTTAAAAGACGATATATCGCCGGTTAAAATAAACAAAAGGCACTAAAAAGTTTTTTAAAAGTCTAAAGACTAACACACTACTGTAGTTCCACTGCATGTGTCAGAAATGTGGCCTAGGGATGTGTTTTATTATATTGTTTAACGTTGTCACTTGTACAATGTTCAAATGAGAAACGGAAGTAAATTATTTTCTTTATTAAAATGAGAAATGATGTACAACATGGATTGCCGAATCTCCATACTCGATCCAAAGACCTTTTGTACCGTTCCTAATACAGGTGATAAACACATCAAGGGGTATTTTTGTGTAATTAATTGAGCGTGAAGCGGATGATGAGATTTAAAATAATACAAATCTGTGATTTTTTTATTTCTCCTTCAGGTGGGTATTCTTTGGTAACCGCACGTGCTTCTCTGCTGACAATAACGATGGTGTCTATTGGGGTGATCCAGTGTGGAGGGATTGTGGCCGAGGAGAAAAAGCGCATTGCTAATAAATGGTTGTTATTAACCATATTAAAATTAGTGGAGCGGTTTGGACTGCAAAATTGTCGACAAACCAACCCTCCCCCTCTGTACACAACAAAACGCCAACCACTTCTATTCTCAAGTGTATAAATCATTAAAAAAATAATGGTTGTGGTCAAAAACTTTGGTGGCCAGGTTTTTTTGGTCAAAAAATCCCGTTTTTGAGCTAAAACCTTCAGAATAACAGATTTATTATTTCTTAGCAAAACAAATTTTAATCCTCCGCAATACATCAATCTTTACATTTATATTATAGATTTTTGTTTTATACAAATATAAAGGGTCTAGAATTTTAACCCCAAATCACCTTTTCCTAAAAAAAGCATCCTTTGTATCACGTGTCACCACAATGAGTATACCTGAACCCTTTATGCAATGTATGAACCTATAGCAATACAAAAAGGAACCAAAAAGATAAGATTGTAATATTTTTACCTTAAAAAATATAAAAAATAATAATTTCGCTTTACTTGCAGCCCAAATTCATTTTTTCGCATAGAAATCATCCCTGCCACCGAATAGTTCAACCACAACCATCGTTTTCTCAAATCTTATATATTTATCCTTCAAATAAAGGTGGTTGTGTTTGTGTCGGTGGGGAGGGGTAACTCGAAAAATAGAGCCTTTTCAGGCTCGGCCGCTCCGCTAAATAGGGTGTTTACACTAGTTAAAGGTATCTAAAAGGAAATCGTGTCAACATCGCACCCCGCACCCCCCCCCCAGCGTAAGGGTCTGATCAATGGTAAAGAGATAAATTATCATGAACTATTAATTTTTTACCTTAATGTTCTGAAATTCTCCTACAAAGGTGTCTATGCGGGAAATGTTAACGGTTGGTTGTTAAACATTTGACATACCCTTATAGCCGTTATGAACCGCGGATATATCTGAAAAAGTATGCATGTTCAAGGGCTAGACTTGCCCAGGTGATACTCGATTCATCTGATATGTGACCCCGTAACATTCTCGCAGAGGGGGTGAAAAATTCACTGAGGAGCAGGACCTCTGTTAATACATGTTATTGTGAGCAGTTAAGACCTGAAATACATAAATCGTGTCCACACGTGTAGTTATTAAGTTATACCGCTGTATTAACAAGTCCGATGGAATTAAAAAAAATCCACTAATTTCCCTCACGCCTATTGTACACATTGTAATCGTCTCCACATGCGGTCGGACATAAGTCACTTAGGTCAAATCCTTCACACCTCTAATATGTCAGTAGAACAGGTGCTTACTTGTTTTTGTTAACAGTGGTCACAGTTAAGTCCGACAGAGCGTACGGTCGTGCATGTCCACACGTACTTTACTAATACCGGTCGTAAAGTTACGACCGGACTTAACCCTGCTCTTCTTCGGCATTAAATCGTCGGACCTAAGCCTAGTTAGGTCCGATAGAGTTAAACCCGATGAGCTAGGTTGACCCCTCTCCCGACTTAATTGAATAGGTCCAAAACTCCAGGGGACGAACGTATCAACGCGAATCGACTATAGAACACTGTGCAATGTAGTACCTAGATGAAATGGGAGCAATAGCTATAGTGTGTACTTAGAAAAATATTCACATTTGACGTTTGAAGTTCCAAAAAAGTTTGACACAAAAGTTTAAAAACCTTATTTAAGATTGAGCTGAGCTCTAATTTCTTACGCAAATAGGAACACTCGGGGATGTTTTCAATTCGGGTGTCAGCATGTAATCTTCTTTCAGTTTAGCAAACAGAACTTTTAAAATCAGTTGATATTATTCATATAACTATTTTTAGAATCAATACTTGAAATGTTACAATTTCATCCCAAGATAGGCCATGGGGCCAAAGAGAAAAAGATACGCCCATAAGGACCAAGGTGGCGCACCCCTCGAGCTCCCTTAGTCAATTTGAAATTGCTTCGATCGGCAACAGACTTGGATATAAGGAGCCCTCGTCAGACAAATTTACAAACACTACATAAAACAAGGACTATATAGATCAAAGGTTTCGTATCAAAGGTGAAATAATGTGTACGACCCGGAGCTAAGATTTTAGAAACGCCATTGAAGTTGTACAGATATCGCCGAGCACCGGAAGTGTACCATTTTTACCTGACCAAAAAGTCGGACATGCGCAGTAGCAACTCTAAAATGGCTTATTTAAAAAAAGAAGATGTGAGCAACTTCTGGTAATAACGAATTTTATCTGAACTATTGAAAGTAGGTTACCAATTAAACCCAGCCGCAAAGGTTGGTGGTTTCAAAATCTCAAATATTTGAACATGGCATAATTTTTTCAAGTCTTCCAATACTGTAAGATGAGGTAGTAGCTAATGTCTTTAGGTTGCAACTTGAACGAATACAATCAAGGAACATGGAACCTGATGGATGTTGTTTGAGAGGCTTTTCCAGAGAAGTGCGCCCGACGATTTCCTTGAGACTAAAGAAAACAAAATGAATCAAACCTTGCAACTGACGATTACGTTGTATGATTCACTCGCAATTTTACAGAATTCCTTTGGAAGAGAGTAAAATTACAAGGTTTTATCGTCGTATTTTCTTAGAGCGAACGGATTGTGACCAAAATAAAACCTGATAGATAGATAGATAGATTGATATATCGATTGATTGATAATAAAAATTCACTCATTGTGTTAATAATTTTCCATAAAATCTGCTTACGTTATAGACACCAATTACTGAAGCGAACGCTGCAGAAGTGGCAATGGTACTAACCGACACGTTACAGCAGGAAGGTGGAATTTCAGCAGAAGATTTGAGTAACATTGCTGATATTATGACAAATATAGTAGGCGCACAGTCTGAAGATCCACAGGTGGGTAGTTCTATAATATAAATATTCATTAGGAAATCATCTTCGTAGAATGTTAGTTTTATAAATGTAAAACTGCAGTTCTTTTAAAAGAATTGCGGTCAGCGTGGAACATATACCTACCGCGTACATAAAGCGTTCAACATAAGGCAAGAAGAACATGCTTGTAGCTTATTTAGATACTTCGTAAATGTGCCCCCCCCCCCCGCCGGCAATTGATGTTGAAACTTCGAAAATATGTCGAGATAACGTTGATATAACGTCGTTCTTTGGATGGCGATTCAATTTGTATTTTCGACGTAAATTTCTAAAAACTCTCGACCTTTTTTTGACGTGCCAACATCGTTTCGACATGACTATGCCCGCTGGGTTGTTTCCGCGCTTTGCCACGCTGACCACGATTCATTTTCAGGAACTGTACACAACTATATACATCTGTGAATGTTATTCAATGATGCGTACCTTTTAGAAAGAAATATAAGACTAATAGCCACATTATGATAAACCACGTCATTCCACCATTTATTATGCAACTTTTCCTTAACCCAGGGAAAAAAAAGTTGACCTTAGATATCAAAATATTTCTGCCAGGCTTTGTTCAACTTTGTTAATGACAAATGACATGATTATCTGAATATTTTGTATTAAACGTGATTCGGCGTTACATCGATGATACTTTTCTTTTGAAGTGGCAGTACTATTTTTTCGGATTAAATTGAATTTTACCTTATACTCTGGTTAATAGGTTAACGGTTTGGACATATTCTGTGTTGCAAAATGGATTAAATTTGACAGTATCGGTTTATCATGTTTATTGGAACATTCTAAGCTCTAATGAAGTACCAATAGACACGATTTAACAATCATCAACACAATGGTTATTTTTAAGCTACTGTTAAAAATTGGCACACTAAACGACTGTTCAAACTTGTTGACGTTAAAAGTTGAAAGACAAACAAGTTTATTAATGATATGCATGTGAGAAAGGAGATCGGTACAAAAGTGATATAAAAGTTTGCCAATATAATGTTTAATTTGTATGTTTAAACTAAGGTAACTACTTCGATTGTTGGACTTTGTAGTAGCATTGTCTCTGCCACAAATAACAGCGAAAACGATCAACAACTCGCGAGGATTCTACGAGCGCTGGATGATCAAGTTAGCTTAAGTGCTGGACTTGGTCAAACGATAACCGCTGTCGAATCAAATCTAGCTGTGACAACCGTAAGTGTTGATCCGCAACAAGAATCGAACTCGGATGTCATTTTTGGTGTGCGTCAAAATACCGATAACAATTTCCGCCAGGGAGATATAATAATGGAAGGCTTGGAAGGAAGTCGCGCATCAATTTCTTTACCGCCATCAATATTCAACAGAGCTTCTGGTAACGGTAAGTACAAATTTATTCTAGAATTTGTTGACATTGTTATGACGTCTCATGGATGTCAGAGGTCAGAAATACCTTTCAAACACAAATAAATGAGCCTTGTGCACAAATGATCAAAATTTTATATAATAACACAGATTTAATGATTTTAATCAGACTGGTTCAAGAATTTGGTATGTCCAAAACAAATTTACAATAACAAGTTCACATGATTTTATAAACTAAGATACTTAAGATTTCAAGTTCCCTAGTGTACAGAGTTGAAAGAAGCGTCGCAGTTCAACGGTGATATGTCCCCACAGTGAAGACTCCAAAATGACAGCATGCAAAGTAACACTTAAATATCCTCCGGTAATATATTCCATGGGAATCTTCTCAGTCCTGAAGGTAATTTTGTCCAGCAGACGACGGGGTTTTCCCTCGACGACACTAATATTCTGCAATACAATCCAGGTATTCTATCACCTTCAATCTACCACAAACTGTTATCCTTTTTTGATTCCAAAAACCGAAGCTCTTCTGGCTTAAAATACGACAGCAGACAGTTCAGCTATCAAGCTCCGGTGACATCAAATATATTATAAATCCTGGCACTATGTAAAGCACAAATCTACCATTATTGTAGATTAAAACTAGCTAGAACTATACTGTATAGCTCCTGGTTACTACTGCTAGCAAATCTAACCTCTCCAATCTCTCCTTTATAATGATTTCACAAAGTTCCCAAGTCTTAAAATAGATATTACCACAGCGTCATGCATAAACATAATCTTGCACTAGCTGACCAATTAGATTTCACATAAAACATCATCTGCATTGCATCACTTCACATTTATAACTTCATTGGGAATAACCTAATTTTGCAATCTGTTTTGATCTCAAAGCATAAACAAGTTGACTCAGTTTCTAAATTTACATCTTGGGGAATTCCCATTTATCTTTTTGTGCAATCTATCTAGTTATAAACAACCGGTGTGATCTCAATATAGCACTAGGGAAATTCCCTATTCTTTTTTCAACATAAAGAAAGTACTTTTCCCGTGTGAAATCTTTTCTCAAATAAAATTGAGAAATAAAATAATATTTTCAACCACAAAAGAAAGGCTAATATAACAATATGAAATCTATACGAAGTAAATAATAACTGACACTCTTAGGGCGCGTTCTCACTTTAAACCTATTAAAACCATACATGCGCATACGTCCTGGACCCTCTCTGATCTGTCAGGGAGGGGGCGGAGGGGGCGCGTGCCTCCCGTTAGTTCTGCAAATTCTTGCAAAATCAACCCATTTTGAGCTATTTTGGACCAATTATAGACTTTCAGCCCCCCCGGTAATTTTGACATTTTTCAAATCCTGGACCCGTCATTGTCTGTGGTACGAGGTTTCACACCTCTAATTAAACTGTCTTTAATATCTACAAACACACCATAAAGAAACTCTCATTTCTTAGCGACTGGTACCTTAAATGGTAGTTTTTCTCAGAAGATCTTCATACTGTCAGTCTGCCAAGACATGGACATTTCCAGGGTTGACCAGCTTCCCGGTGAGAATACGGCAGACTACGAAATCACCTTCCAGCACGGACTAATTTGTATAGAAACATCGGCCATTTTTCCCTGCAGAAAGAGACATGTACTCGGCTTGAGAAATCTGAATAAAATGATTACAAATTCTGATTTGCATACTCTCCTTTAAGTAGAACCCGAATAACCACATCTAGCTGAAAACTGCAGCTATTTGGGCAAATCCGACTTTTTCGAGGGGTCAACTTAGGGATGTGGCCCACTGTCACTTGGTTTAGGGTAATTAGAGGTGTGAAATTTGCCATAGACTGTGTGCAAAGGGGGTTTCGCATTTTTCTTTAGATGGTGGCCATTTTGTCATTTCAGCTTTGTTTTCAACGCCGTTTACACCAGGTTTCAACAAGATATTGTAGTTAGTAAATATCCTCAAACAATTTTGATATGTCTAACCGCTTTTGAGAAATTTGCATAAGAAAAAGTGTAAACTTTTGACCACTTTGTAGTGCATAGTGCGCAGTATGGGTAAATAAACTAATTACTGTGATTTTGTTGATGACTCAAATGCAGATAATGTCGGGATTGGTTTCGTTGCGCACAACAGTGACGCTTTCTTCGCTACTGATTTAGAAGACGGCCAATCTGTTGTCGGTGCTGTTATAGCTGCGAGTATTCCAGGGATTACTGACTTGACCAATTTAGACCCGCCCGTGAAGATTGAGATTATGGTAAATATTATAATACCAATTCCGTGGAAGATTTAGACAAAGCCTTCTACAGGGGGAGTATTGATTACAAGTTGACTAACCATTTCGAATCTACAAGCAAGGGTAGGGCCCTCCACAGGTTAGATAAAGCCTTCCACAGGTCGAACATGGACTTCAAATGGAATAAGCCCAATCCAATGTAGTTACGACATTCTTCCACTCAATATTATCCTTAATACTTAATTATTTTACAAAGTAAATTAATACACATAATTTTATTTCAAGTATAAGGCTCAATTTATTGCAGAGTTATCAGGCTAATTAGGCCTAATTTGATGTAGATACGACTTTGTTGCACTACAAATTGAATTTCTGTTGAGTGCCAAAAAGTCGTAACTGGTGTACAACTTTGTTGCACAACACGGGAAATCATGTGTGTAGTTACACCACTTTAATCAGCTAATTACTTCTTAGTTAGTCGACTGAAGTGGGAAATAAAATATATTTAAAAATTGAATCGTGTGTTATAATTTTTTCAATCGAAAACTCACTGAATAAAACACAAAAATGCTTCTGTAAAATCATGAAAATGTAGATACAACTTTGTTGCACTCACATGACGATATAATATGCTGTACAAGTATCGTAATACCTGTAATTTTGTTAAATGAATAGGCACCTGGAAATTATTCTGGACTTTGTGCTTTCTGGGATTTTGATGAGCAAGATTGGTCATCGGAGGGTTGTGAATATAAAGGAAGATCGCCAGATGGCCTTATAGTATGCCATTGCAATCATCTGACGAATTTTGCTGTCATTGCGGTTAGTATACTGACAATAATATCATTTATACATAAAGTAATGTAACGAAGTAGGGCCTATAGTCTATCGTTGCGGGCTGAATTATTGCAAACTTGCTTGGTTAGTACTACCATTGACCGATTCTTTCAACCGTGGTATGTCTTGACACACAAACATACCCCATACACTGCGCTCATGCGCTCGCGCGCGCGCGCGCGCACACACACACACACACACACACACACACACACACACACACACACACACACACATACAATAAATTTAAATCTACCAGCCTGTCAATGATATTACTATTTTGGGTTTCTTCTAATAACGGTAGATAATTAAAAGAAACAACAATTAACCCTTCATATGCTAATAGTAATGAATTACGATGCAATCTGTATGTTTTCTGTACAAACCTATGGGAAAATCATTCCAAATTAGCAACACCTCGAATATTGCTTAATTAGCAACATCTATGATGGATATTTAAAAAAATGATTCAACAAATAATTAATTCATTTCATAAATATATACATAAAACTAATTTTGCATTGCTTGTTGGTGTGTTATGACTCCTGATACGAGTATACGGTGTAAATTTAGTTTCAGTTAATAGCAATCATATCGGAAAGTGTTTTTTCTTAAGGGGTGATCTCTCCGGCTGTCTACGGTACCAACAACCGCGTTACTCTCTGCTAATATTGTAACATTGTAGCACCAATCGCTGATTAAATTTAGCGACACTCATTTACATCACATCTTGGTATAAAACCAGAGTTACGCAATTATACTTTGGTCAATTTTAAATAGGCGGGCTTATTTACAAAGGTGTATACAACACAGCCTAACAATGGAGCTTCTCGACATAAATCTGTTCAGGCACCATGATTTCTCTGATTTGCTGAGCGCCTTTCATGGCTGCCGCACAGCGCCTTGAGCACGTTTGTGTGGATATGTCGCGCGTTAAAAATATTCAAATTATTATTATTATTATTATTATTATTATTATTATTATTACAAGCGCAATGCTACATGATGCCTCCCTATGATAAATGCCTTCGCCAGTGTAAGATACCAATGTAAATGGGATAATTCGCGGATCAAGACAAGCCGAATAATTCCGGGTCTTAGTACCGATCAAAATACAGTAGAGCTCAATTTAGAATCTGGCGAGTCATTTAAAAAACACACTCTTTACTCTGCATATAAAATAACATAAACACGTTTCTGAATTATAAATATGGAGGCGCTAGGTGATAACATTTGGGGTGGGTGTAATGTAGAAATTAATGACTTTAAACGTTGAATATTTTACAAATTCTAAAGGATCCTGAAAATCCTGTCATACATGGAACCATTTCGGATATAACTGAAAACACCATCCCCGGTGAATCGAATGCTTCTGTCACATGGCCTCGCCCTGCAGCAAGCGATAATTCCGGCTCTGTCACGCTAACATCAGATTATGAATCCGGAGATCTTTTTCCAATTGGTTCCACCACTGTGACGTATACAGCTGTTGATCAATCTGGGAATAAAGTCACGCTTGTCTTTCGCGTCACTGTGATAGGTAAGTGTTAATATATCAAGTAGAGAAGTGTCCTATACTTCACTCATTGGAAGTTGCCATTGATTTTTTGAGTAGTTAGGTTTAAAAGTTATTGCTCCAAAGTACTCTAATTCCTGTACCCTTAATTATGTTATGCTATAAATAAACGTTTTCAGCAATAGTGAGTGCAAAAATAATGTAGTGTATCAATTTGTGCTATGCTATTATACCAGATTCTGAGAAACCCGTCATATCAGGTATTCCCAGCACGATACCCGGGAGAACTGACCCTCGTAAACCGACAGGAACCGTCACGTGGACGGAACCGACGGCAAGTGACAACTCTGGGTCTGTCACGCTTATTGCGAATTACAAGCCAGGCGATGCCTTCCCGATTGGTGAGACGCAAGTAAGATATACGGCAGCCGATGAGTCTGGGAACATTGAGACCGCTATGTTTGTTATTACAATAACAGGTAATGCCTATTTACATCATCAAATTCTAGTAGTTTAAAGTATATACAAGGGAAAGAACAAATTTAGCAGTTTGTGTCCTTTTATTTACATCGATAACATAAGATTGCAAAAATATTGGGCGAGACGTAGTCGAGCTCAATATTTTAAAACTCATAGCGAGACCAATACAATAATATTGGGCGCAAATCATCCAATTTTGACATTTTTATTTATTACCGTTAATTATGTTATGTTTATGTTAATTTTTTACTTATGGTAGTTAAAAAGTCACAGCTCTTTTGTTGAGTAAACTTGACTCAACAGAGGTTGAGTAGCAGTTTTACTCTGCCTTGTAGTAAACATTTTACTCAGTAAAAGAGTCAATATTTGACTCAACGTTTGTTGAGTAAAATTTTACTCCCCTTTACTCAACAGTTGAGCTGTGACATTTTTTGCTCAACAGGGCGATAAAACTTTACTCAACCCACAAGGAGTAATATTTTGTACTGTATTTGAGTAGATTTCTTGCTCAACCGTTGAGTAACATGTTTTGACTCAACTGATGTTGAGCACACTGTTTGCCCAACTGTTGAGCAACATTAATTTTACTCAATTGACATTGAGTAATACTTTGGATGCAGGTATAGACCGTATTCAATAGCCAGCCATGTTGGTGGACAAGATAGACGCATTCCAGTACTACAATACATTCACCTGTCAATGATCCCTGTGCAATCGCTAAACATGGATCAATTGACAACTGAATGTATTGTAGTCCTAGAATGTATGCATCTTGTCCACCAACATGTCTGGTGGCTGACGTCATATTGAATACGGTCTATAAGCAAAATGTTTATTCATCAGAAAGCTACAAGTTGCTCACCAGGTTGAGTAAAATAGCTTGTTCAGTATACTCGAAACTTCCAGATATTTTGATTTGATTTCTGTAATAGAACTACACTTTCAAACATCAAAAGAACACAGGCGGTATTATTGGTAACACAATAACACAAAATCTACAAGGGCATATTTTCATTACTTTTACCTTTTTCTTCGAAGGCCATGGTGGTTCAAAATCATGAAATGTAGATGCACGCTGCACGTCGTGTAGTCGTGTACCGATGTACATGCACCAGTAAAACTATAGGCCATAGATTTGTCAGATTAATTGTAAATATCATGCTGGCATAAATGCAACCCATAACTTTACTGAGCAATAGCGAATCCCCATTTGAATACACAGCGCTCACAGTGATACAGGCATCAACGGTGAAAGGTTGCCGAATTCATAGCTTGATATCAGGTGCCGTAGACATAGTTGGGTTATACCGGAATCTCGCCAAGTTCACAATCATGACAAGTCCATTGCATCACCGCAATAAGTATTATTATTTTCTGATTATAACTTGTTGATGTAAAATAACAGAATGACCAGCATTTCCACTACACATCAGCTTGTCATCTGCCATTGATATGTCCGCGGCATTTCTTGGGCTGCACGTGTCTGGCTTCGTCAACGTTGCTTATGATCAGAATCAACGCGGTGTAATTTCTGATTCCGTCACTGCGTCAAACTATTTTGTCACGCAACGTTGAGTTAGATTTCAAAACTGCTTTACTCAACATGTGTTTCACAATTTTACTCGGGTGAGGAGTAAAAGGGAAATTTGTGTTTTACACCATGCTGATTAATTCTTGACTCAACCTTTTACTCAACACGCTTTACTCCCCGCACTGAGTAAAATATTTTTAGAGTGTATAAATAAACGTTTCAGCAATAGTGAGTGCAAAAATAATGTAGCTTATTAATATATCCTATGTTTTTTCCCAGATGCTGAGAATCCCGTTATATCAGATATTCCCAGCACAATATCCAAGAACACTGACCCTCGTAAACCGACAGGAACCGTCACATGGACGGAACCGATGGCAAGTGATAACTGTGGGTCTGGGTGTGTGACGCTTATTGCGAATTACAACCCAGGCGATGCCTTCCCGATTGGTGATACGCAAGTAAGATATACGGCAACCGATGGGTCTGGGAACATTGAGACTGCTATGTTTGTTATTACAATAACAGGTAATGCCTATTTAAATCATCAAATTATAGTAGTTTAAAGTAAAAGTAAAAGAACAAATTTTACAGCTCTATGTTCTTTTATTTTCATCGCTGACCTAAGATTTTCGGCAACAGATGAGTCCGGCAACAGTGTGACTTGTTTGTTATGCCAACATGTTATGCCTTTGATGTTATCACTAGTAAAAAGGCTTTAAAAGAAGAGCGCCATTTAAACTGAATGTTATTCTCTAACATGTATATTGTTATGACTGTTGGTTATGTCCATATGGTCCTACAGATTAAAATAGGTATAGTTTGCTTTATCTACAACTTGTTGTGTTTGCACGACAGGCCAAAAACTGTTCAAGGTCATCATGGGGGAATATTTAAAATGATCCGATTTGTTTTAAATTTGTTTCAAATTGTTCGTATGGACATGTTACAACAGGAAATATACATTTACTCTATGTTAATCAGCTCAATAAGTGTGAGAGCGTGGCCTAGCGGTTAGGGTGCTTGGCTCTGGTGCAAATTTACCATCAAAATTCCCGGGTTCGAATCCCGGTGGGGTCGTGGCACTTGCTGGGATTTATTCGGGTACTATCAATTCTGGATGGATTTGATCTGTATACCAGCTATTGATTAAATACAGAATACCGCTCTCCTCCGTGGTTCACTTGGAATTGGGCAAATGGATCATGAAAGCATCCCGTCCTTCGGGAGGGACGCTAAGCCGTCGGTCCCGTGTACAGAGAGTCACAACTGTACATGTACATCGCAGTCAGTGTCGAATAAGAGTGGGTGTAAACCCCTGACTGTTCCCAATCCGCCCCAGCCTCAAATAGCGGGCCATGTTAGGAGCGTCCGTATCATGGATACACGCGGCCCCGGATCAGCACACTAGCTGAACAAATCCTGACACCACCACAAAACCATTACCAATGACTTGTGGATACGAGCAAACAAACAAACAAGCTCAAAGGTATTCAGCAGAGGCTAGAGTGATGATCTCCCATAGACCCTGTGGGCCCTATCAATATCCTCCCCATAATTATACTCTAAATGTCAAACAAAATACAAAACATGTATATTACATTACTATCCAACAGCATGGAAGAATTTGACCCCATTTTGAGAAGAATCTCTGCATTCTAAATTTGTTACCCTAGGATGACCTAGCCATTTCAAGCCTACTGTGTTAAAATTGTTCTAGATTAAGCAAACTATACCTTTTAAATTCTTAGGACCAGGTGAACATGCCTATATACCTTTTTACACGGTATGGAACGTTTACAAATTTTACCCCTGTTATTTTACCCCCTTCCATATCTCAAAACGCACAATGACAACATTGTGCAACTTTTAGTATCTTCATTAGATACCTCTCAGAAATGTATTCCAACAGTTTTCATATGTCCTATTCCCCTTTCTTTACCTTGACAAGTATGCCAAAATTGGAATTTTCCTATATGGAGCTACTGATCTAATAATAATAATAATAATAATCTTGTCATTGCTTGTAGGAATGGCACTTTATAAAACCAATTATTATTATTATTTATATATCTAAGATAAGTAACTGTTGATTATGGAGGATTAGGGTTATACAATGATGTTGGGTGTAAAGCTCATTTGAGGTCATGATAGAGGTCATGACCCAGGTCAAATATCATCGTTATCCCCCACTACAGAAAAGGTTGACACCTTTGGTTGTTAGTATGGACCCTCTATATCAATGCTAGGTAGTTAGTACTCTCACATCGTGGTGTCACTTTTTCAATAGGGGCCAATTTAAGGTTACACAGGGGTCACACTTTTAAAATGCCCCAATCATGTTTAAATGTATGCCATATTGTGAGTCTACTCATAAGGATTCCAAAATGTATAGTTTGTACCATCTATGACCATTGGTTTTGGAGTTTCATTTACACACATTCTCTACGGGGGACTGATAACGCTAGTCTCTCACGAAGTACCAATTAAGATAATATCTTTCGCAGTCTGACACAGATTACACCGTGGGAAAATGCTTTCCGGGCAGCCGTAAGGAGAGTGCAAATCTATGTGAGGTCAAAGGTAATTTATGGCCATAAGCAGTCATGTAATATAGGTTTCGAGAATGCCAATCATAACAATGTTGTATCATTTTATCAAATTTACAGCCGTTGTTACCATACCACCGACTATAGTATTAGTGTCGTTAACATATAATATAAAATCATATTTGATATCTCAACAAAGATAAAGAAAAGCCTCGGATTCCTATCTGGATGTCCTAGTTTTATTGAAGAATATACGAATCGGTCGTCCTTCGAAGTGATGTGGCTTGACCCATTATTCGTCGATAACTCAAGACAGGATGTGGAACTGAACTCGACCCACTCGTCACCATCCACGTTTCCCATAGGGATGAATGAGGTTGTTTACCATGCATGGGATCCGTATAACAATGTAGCAGTTTGCACAATCACGATTAACGTAACGGGTTAGTAAACAATTGTTTATACAGGGTGAGTTAAAAAAAAAACCTTGACCCTGATTGTGTCCGCCATTTTGAATTTTTAAATACTATATATCTAACATATGTGGTATCTGCGGAAAGCTTATTTCATTATCTTTAATTTGCTGTAAAGATCATTCCAATCAGTTAAGCATAGGCCGAGCTACAGTCTTTCGAATCAAGAATCTGCAGTGAATAAATAGCCTGATTTTCTTCTGGACACGGATTTCCTTCGCTGAACGCCGTTCATTTCAATGTGAATCCGTGGATAGAGCAGAAAACCGACTACGTGATTCAAACGACTGTAGATTGGTCTATACCTAATCGATGTGAATGATCTTTACAGTAAATTAAAGACAATGAACCCAGCTTTCAGATGATACCAAATATGTTAGATATATATCACTTAAAAATTCAAAATGGCGGACACAATCAGGGTCAAGTTTTTTTGACTCACCCTGTATGTCGACTCTAATAGTATTTTTTAAAGTGTGTCAGATTATTTTTTATTACAGAGAGAAAGTCGAGATTTTCTGATCAGGCTCAGGCCCGGAACAGGCTCACGAAATGCACTTTACCCTGGCTGGTATTCTGAAAGGGAGTCTAACTTTAAACCCAGGTTTAAACCAGGTTTAGGCATGTGTATCAGGCGACCATGTAAATAAAATCAGAATAAGGTAATCCAGGGTTATCCATGAAATATTTTGTGTTTATGCCCTCATTTGCAAACCGCGAGCAGACGACAAATCCTTATTTTTAAAAAAATTAAAACAACCCTTTGAAGAAACTATACTTTTACTTTTCATCTCTCCTAGCAATGCCCTATCTGAACACGAAGGGAAATGAACAGGAGGTCTCTATTTTCTGGGATTCATTGTTTTATTCTTTATTTTCTTTAACAGCTGCGTGCTCAGCAACAACTGAAATGGTGGATTCTGACACATTATCTTGGCCTTTGACACCTGCACCAAAGAAGACAGTTGAGTCTATAGAAATATGCGACCTTGAAACCGAAAATAGTAAGTAACACCTATAACAATTCTTCGATAGACTTAACTTTTGAAGATTCAACCCATCGTGTCACCAGAGGAAACGTTTTGGACAGCGGCGATTAGTTTGGAGAGGAGGCGGATCTGATCATTCAAAATCGATATGGGGGCCCGATTCACCTGTTTCATGATCGAACTAAGATAATCTGTCATTTCATGTTTACATCATCTTTGCATTGAGAGTGCAAAGACGTTTGTGTTCCTTCGTATTCAAAACACCGGCGCTCAAAAGTCAGTAATATTCAACTACCTGTTACATTGAATACCATATCGCAGTAAAATTGATTAGTTTAAACGTTTTGAGAGTTAATGTAGCTATAAATGCGTTTACGTTGACTTGAATATATTCATAATCGTAAAATTGATTTTTCTCTGCTATCGGAGTACATGTTTCAATAGATTTAGCGTGGAATTTTAATTTTCTCCCACTGCACATGTCCCTCATTCAATGCCATGCCCATCCTCGGAAAGGTACTAGAGGTGACACGATGGGTTAAATCTAATATTTGTTCGGATACGATTATTTATCATGTTGATTGAAAAGTAAATATCTAAACATTTAAACGAGCATCTACCATTATGCATTAGAAGCTTCCGTGTTAGAATATGGGGCGTAGACCAAATAACAAGCTGCATAACAAATTCCGTAGTCCCTTCAAAGAGATAAGACAAAACCCGATGTAAAATTATTGATAAATTATTAACATGACATAACCGCCTGTTGCCACAAATAAGACTTGCACATTTTCTTAAAAATGAATAAAATGTCACATCAATTTCTCTTTCATAATTGACTATGGGACATGTCCTTCTATGCTGTTGTTTTGTTGTCCCCATCGAGGGGCTAAGGGGAAACGAAGTGTAAATTCATAATAAATTATTAAAATCATATAACCGTCTGTTCCCGCAAATAAAACTGGCACATTTTCTTTAAATGAATAAAATGTCACTTCAATTTATTTCCCCCAGTATCAGTGACCAATAGATACACTAGACTTCAGCAAACAATGGAGCTAAAGATATTCAATTACCGGCCAAGTATGTGGTATAGAAAAAACACTTCAGATTCCTTTTCATCTGGGAGTGAAGGACCATTGTTATATTGTCTCGCGGTTGAAGAGATTCAGGTGTTACCGATTCAGAAGAAGTATTTTAATGACGTAAACACAAAATACTTTCCTCATTCACAAATAAATAAATCTCGAGCTTCTATAGTGCGTGTTCAATTAACTTTGACCATATTTTGCATCATTTATTCGAAAAGGAAGAAAGACAAACAAACATCATGACAGAATGTTGCTGGGCAACTTTGTGCAGAATTAAATTCGTAACTTATTGCTTAACTACATTTCTATTCAATTTAACGCGTTTTCAGATTAAAACTTAGGGTCAACGACCTATATTATAATGTAAACTGGTTAGTCATTGTGAAAGAGGACGGGTATTTTGTTACTCAACACGAATCGTGGAGGTGATAACACCTGGCTATAACAATAGCTCCGCATACCGGGCCCATTGTAATGTCTTTTATAGTTAATGGTTTGCTGAAGTATATACATATCCACTGGTCACTGATATTGGGAAAGAGAAGTTGAGGTGATATTTTATTCATTTGAAGAAAATGTGCCAGTTTTATGCGCGGGAACAGACAGTTATATGATTTTAATCATTTATTATGAAATTACACTTGGTTTTCCCTTAGCCCCCTGATGGGGACAACATAATTTGTTATATAGTTGGTTGTTTGGTCTACGCCCACCGAGCTATAATACCAGTGACCAATGGATATGTATAGACTTCAGCAAACCATTAACTAAAAATATTACAATGGGCCCTGTATGCGGAGCATAAGAATAAATCAAGACAACCAAGCGGTTAATTTCTTGTCCAGGGAAATTACAAGATAGCCGAATCTCACAGGGCTCGAACGCACGCTTATACGATTGGATGAGCATACACTGCAGTCGAGCGCTTACCTGATTGAGCTATCTTGTCCGCTTGCCAAAACCATTGGTGCATTTGGTCATGCAACTCGTTAATCAAATCCTGTCGTTTTATTTAAAAATATTTTTGAAGCCATTTAATTTTTTTCTTGTCAAGTCAGCTTCTTGCGTAATAATAATAATAATCATATTAGATGGCTTGATATCTGGCTCGTCTGTATGTGTTAGTCTACCTGCTAGATCAATATCAATATCTCGAAACATGTCTATAGACTACAATACCTACATGATTTCCAAATATGCAACAGCAATTGTGTTAAGTAATGCCTGCATGCTTTTCCAAAAACATACCAAACACACAATGAATGCTGTCACTAGCCCTGGCCTGGCAGGCACGCCGGGCAGGCGAGTCAACCTAAAATGATGAACAGTTACTCCTGCAACCCGATATCCTCTAATACTTAGACTTTGTGGTTTGGTCCAATAAAGCCATACCTGCTATGAATCTTCTTACTTTTTCTCTCCGGAGGCCCTCTTTAAATGTCTTGCCCAAGTCACGTTGGCCTCGACGGAGCTGGACCTCACAACTTAAACGATGAGTCTTGAGCTTTGTCCACTAGAAACACTAACTAAAGGTGGCAAAAAAAACTCAGTGTCCCCCATCCCTTATAGACGAGGCTATTGGGTACAGTGTTGTAACAAATGATGCGTGCAGCTGCAGCACACAATAGAGAACACACTTGACAGATGGACAGTGGGACTATACATCATAGGACTCTCTATTCATGACGCCAGTCAAATAGCATGCAGACGAAGGGAATTAACTCTGATGCATATTTGCTTATGGTTTAACACTGTGAAGTAAGGTTTACTGAATAAACGTACTCTGCAGTATGGTTATTACGAAATCACTGGGATTAATAATAATAAGGTGATATGAATTCTATGATATCAAAATACAAGGGTAAAGGTGATGAAACCGGCAGCGTCGAAAATACAGAAGCTATAATTTATTAGATGGAATATTAAAAAATCATGTGGGTAGTTTGAATTTCGACTGATCACCGTGTAAACGTTAAACCTTTCGACTGATTTCCAAAACACTCCATTACTTATCACTAACTATTGTTGAGGGCGGGAAAATGGAAGGCAACAGGTTTTTTATGATGGAGTTTAATAGTTGATTAAGTATAATTGTCATTCAAATGTCGTTTCCCTTCTCTCCCACATATTAGATCGCGCATATCCCACACTGTATTTCTCGACATATCGTGTATGGCTCTGTGAAAGAATCCGATAGAGGATTAAAGGTGCAACGAGAGATTTCAAGTCATCCATATTTTCTGTGATATGTAGTGATTTCATATAGATTAGACACGCAATAGATTCCATACATTATATTTGGCTACAGAATTACTTAAAATGAAAACAAAAGATGATTTGTACATGCTCATATTTCAATAGAAAACATAGGCTGAATTTCGTATTTGTTCCTATAGGAAATTAGAAATTTCACAATTTTGGTACCAAAGAAACAGTTCTGAGCTTAATCCTTTCAGGTGGGGATATTTTTGATAGAAAGGTTTACACCAGTGCAAATTCAGAATTTTCACATTTTTTTAGGGACACCTGTTATTTGAAATATCTCGTTGCATCTTTAAAATTAGTATAAGACACTCTGGCCATGGGATTGGTCCGGTGTCAGCGCCCTTATTGAATCTATGCTTTTCCTCGTTTTCTCTCACGGAGCAGAAAAGTCATAGAACTGGGTTCGATGAAGGTGCGAAACTGTACTGCGGAGTAGTCCTTACCCTAATGCACACACACACAAAAAAAAAACAACACTAAAGCAAAGCGAAATTTCCCCATCAAAGTACTATCCTACATAACAGAAGCTTATTTACCCTAGTATACAATCTAAGCAAAAAAAAAAGACCTAACGATTGTTTCTTCAATTAAAACTACGCAGGGGGTAGGAGATTAGGTGTGCGTGATTGTAACTTCAATGAAAACAATGGATCTTTCTGGGGAATGGCAACAAATGAGGGTTGTGGAGTTGTGGAAAAAGAATTGAACCTAACAGCATTAGCCGAGGTAAGCTCATTCAATTGTATATCGTCTACATATACCTTTGATTTGATTGGTATTGTTCTCGGGAAATTAATTTCTTAAACTTCCCGATCCGGATATTCTTGGCTTTCTTCAGTCATAATAATAATAATAATTACTATTATAAAAGAATGACGTGACCTGTTTATCGTCAGTGTCCATTGCATTATAAATAGGTACACATTGTCAAATGTTCAGTAGGCAGTCTAGCATAACTATACTCGATTCGCGTTGATACGTTCGTCCCCCTGGAGTTTTGGCCCTATTCCAATAAGTCGGAGAGGGGCTCTCCCGGGAAAATGAAAAAATTCAAATGGACGTGCTACACCGGATTATCTTGGAGGACACTGCGGTCATTTAACTCACTCACCTGCCACTAAATACATTTTCATTCATGTATGGAATCGCACTATAGTGTATTTCAGGCCTTAACATTGCTCACAATAACATGATTAACAGAAGTCCCTGCGCCTCATTGAATTTTTCACCTCCGCAAGAATGGTACGGGGTCACATATCAGATAAATCGAGTATAATTGAATCTTACCTGTCGTTGGTCATGATGGAACTTCAGCAATAGACTATTTGCACAATCCCCGAAATGCATCTCATTCGGTGCCCATTTCCATCCGAGAACTTGTACCAGAGGTCATGTTTACAAAAACAGTTTGTTGTTCGTTCGCGTCGCCGAACAGTGCCTAAAATTACAATACAAAGTACATTTTCACGTGAAGTTAATCTTACAAAAATGTAGAAGAATATCTATGGAACAAAAAACAATCGAGGCACTGGTGTTGAAATTCACGACAAAACGTGATATTTTCGATCGTAACTGTGCCCTACTTGTCACCTGACGGACGATTACACAACTATAGTGCAACGTCACAGATAGCGTAAGTTTTCTGGTATCTTTGTTACGCTCCTAACCGTATGTTTTTAGCCGACTTGAGGCTGGTAAAAGTTCCCGGATGGAAATGGGCACCGAATGAGATGCATTTCGGGGATCGTGCAAATAGTCTATTTTTGAGCAAACATTCAGCAACATGGTGAGAATGGTGCAAAAGGCTCCGGCTAAAATATCTTTAAGCTGCATTGCAACTGGTTCTTGATATGAACATATGATGTAATTAGCCAATTAGAAGTTCTATACGAAAGGCAGATAACCCTCAGGGATTAACTCAAGATACCAGTGTGGCAGGAGATATAGTCCACCGGGCTCACAGTCCGGTAACAATTGTGAACAATATGGCAATCCATTCAGTTGACTCTTCGCGCAACATTAGTTTCACGCTTTATTCCGTTGTCATCTATGGAGCCCGGACTATGATACCTGCCGGACTATGATTATTTTCACACCGGTCCCCGTTTATAAACATTGGTGGTGACTGATTAAGATCAACATCATCGCCATCAAAAACTAGAAACCTCCAAAAAAAATGAAGTTGACGGTCAAAGCGGTGAAGCGGTCAAATCGGCAGAAACTCAACCTTCTTTTGTTATGGTTGTTAGGCCTAGGTTTGAAAGTGTGTTGGCCATATCTTGTGAGTTTCTTTGACTGAAATTTTTTTCATCATTTTTTGTAGGTAATAAGTTACCGTTAAGGACTTGTAGACATTTTTTTAAAGAGTATAGGCTTTTGTTTAAATTTACATGTTTTGAATTCCTTTTGTTCAACTAGTTTCCATAATATCCCAGGTGATGTTTTAGGTGTGTAATAAAGAGTCTGTATTTTCATAAAGCCTAAGCTAATTACATATATGTTTCGTAATTCTCACTCCTGTTTCTGACAAAGACTCCTGTTGTAGAAAATAACGTGGATAATGTGGCTGCGGCTCTGAATAATGCAACAGAAGATCTGACAGAGCTAACCACCGATGATCTTGAAAACGTTGCTGAAACCATTATAAACATAGTTGACGTTGAATCAACCACTAAGGAGGTAAGCAAACTACTATCACTCAATATTACCTTAACCTTTGCTCAATTACATGTAGAATATGACCTTGTCAGAAGTCCAAATGAATTTATCTAACGTATTTATTTTACTTCACGCAGGTCACAACTGCGCTTCTTGAAATTGTCGATAATCTCGTAACGGCTTCGGACATCGGTGCAGACACGAATGAAGATGAAAACATGTCTGAGCAAAATACACCTCATTTCATAGACATTCTTAAGGCTTTTGAAGAACAAGTCACAAGAGCAACCGTAGCAACAAGCTTGGAACAGAGCCTGCAACCGGCCGAACCTATTGTTGAGCCAAACATTATTCTGACTACAACTACTGTCCCACAAACTGACGTCAATATGGGAATAAGCTTCACTGTGACTAAAAGCCAAGATGACGTTGCCGGAAAAGACAATGATGGATTCGAACAGGCTAATGCGGGGCTTAACAAAGACGTTCCTGAGGAAGAGAAAAGGTCAGCTATATCATTGCCTGCTTCTCTCTTCAATGTCACTGAAATCGGTAAGTAAAGGCAAAATAAGTTAATTAGTTCAAGACACAAATGAAACTATACTCGATTCATCTGATATGTGACCCCGTACCATTCTTGCGGAGGTAAAAAATTCAGCGAGGCGCAGAGACTTCTCTTAATCATGTTATTGTGAGGAATGTTAAGGCCTGAAATACACTATTGTGCGTTTCCATACATGAATGAAATTGTATTTAGTGACAGGTGAGCGAGTTAAATGACCGGAGTGTCCTACAAGATAATCCGGTGTGGCACGTGCATTTGAATTCTTTCATTTTCCCTCTCCGACTTATAGGAATAGGTCCAAAAGCTTGCATTGTTTTTTTTTTAGTTTCTTCCTAAATAACATCTATCTTGTTCATTATTGCTTTGCTCCTAATTTTAATTTTTGCTGTTTAAGTCATGTACAACTGATATATAAGAATAACGTTAATGTACTGCTAGCTGGGTTCTTTTTTAATTTATCGCTATTTTTCTGGTGAAAAATCGTCATTCAAGCATGATCTGGGAACGTTCGTGGTTTGCGTTTCAGTTTCAATAAAAATAGACTCATACTTGAATCAAATTGTACCCAAGGTATCGAATGCTTCTCCGATACGAAAGGCCAGGACTATCGAGGACAAATATCAACCACTGTCAGCGGTATAAGGTGTCAGAATTGGACTTCACAGACACCACATAATCATAATTGGACTCACGAGAATTACCCGGATGATGGTCTTGGTGACCATAACTACTGTCGTAATCCTGGAGGTGATGGAGATGTGAGGCAGTTCGCATGGTGTTTGACCATTGACCCTAACACAATCTGGGAATATTGTGATATTGGGAAACCACAAGAGGCGTGTGAAGGTAAAAATCATTTTTTTTTCATATTAATAATTGAAACAAAAATGGATCTGCAGTATAAGTAGCATTAGCAACTGCAAAGGTCACATTTATGTAATCTATGCCACTTTCAGTACTAAACTCGGCAGTCAACTTAAAGGCTGACTCAGAGATTTCCCGATGAGGGCGCACTCAATTTTCAAACAAATCGCGTTTTTGCATATATTATACTAATCACTGTGTGAAATAACTAAGCTCAATCGAAATCCTTCATATAGAAAATCACAACTTTGTTATAAAATTCCGGATCCGGAATTTTGGTTATACACGGTATCGTATGGCATTGTTATACAGTGCATAAATGTTTACTGCATGAAAACGAAAAATCCGAATCATATCTAACTTTGGAATTAAGCATTTTAGGTGACTATCTTTAGTTTTAGATGACTATATTCAATTACTACACAAAAATATATTTCGAAATCTCTGAGTCAGCCTTTAAAGGGACACAAAGACATTTTGTTTAGAATACAATGTTCTCTAAATTTGCACTTGATTGGTTGTAGAACACCTATCGAGAACGGTTTAGAGATTTATTGGACAAACAAGAAAATCCAAAACTCAAGTTTACATCTTGCCTGCACCCGAGCATTACTGAAAATACATTAAAGCAGTTGCAGTTGTTTTGGCTGTGGTCTCCTGAACTACTTGTATTCCATCCACAACACACTCCCCACTCCAGCCAACCTTAAGCTCTGGGGAAAAACCAACTTAGGTCTGTGCCAGCTATGCAACCATCAGCACTGCACCCTCTTTCATATCTTGAATGGCTGTAAGCACTCTCTTGATAGTGGAAGATATAACTGGAGACACGATCAAACACTCGAGCAATTGCCTTCTTCCTTATATCACAGAAGCCAACACAAGCTTGTCGTGTGCTACTGGCCAAGAAAAGGTCCTAGCAATACGATTCCAAACAAAGGAAGGGAAAGCTTACAGAAATCAACCTGTGCTGCTACCAAGTGCAATGCCAGTGCGAATTCTGAGCCAGGCCAATGACTGGAAGTTTCTTATGGATGAAGAACACAATCCAATTATATTCCCTTCACAAATTATGGAGACTGCAAAACGACCAGATATCATCATCTACTCAGAATTAGCCAAGATAGCAGTACTTATAGAACTGACAGTGCCAATTGAGCAAAACTTGGCTGATGCAAATATTAGAAAGAAATACAAATATAGTGAACTTGTTGCAGAATGTAAGAACCGCTCATGGACCACTCACTACTTCCCTATTGAGATAGGAAGCCGAAGCTTGTATAATACATCCCTGCCAAAATGCCTCTCAGCTCTCGGCATTCCAAAGGGAAAGAGGAAGAAGATCATGGACCATGCAGCAAAGACAGCCTTGAAAGGAAGCTATGGTATCTGGCTTAGCAGAAACTCAAAAGCCTTCTAAGGGATGACTTTGATACCAATGCCAAACATCAACTCAGAGGGAAGTGAGACGGTTGTGGCCACGCAAAACTAGTTGAATCCACCAAAGCCTGGTCCGAAGCCCAGGAACCTCTGAAGTTGCCTACCAAGCATTAGAACTTTTTCTGACATCCCCGTTGCCTTCCAAGAGAAACTACAACAAGAGTGCACATTCTGAAACGGATGGACGAGCTCTGAAGGTAAACGACGCTGGTGGTAGTCGCCAATGATCTACTTTTCTCTCGGCTAATATTCACTTAAGGTATGATTAAAACATTCGCAGGTATTTTAAAAATGTTAAATATGCAGAATAAAGGTTACTCTGCTGCACTGTCAAGTCCTAAACCACTTCCTTTATTTTACCAGCTGCAGCATTTGGAGTTAGTTTTGTTGTACACAGGAGTGATATACTATTTCCCAGCAACACAACCAACCAGACTCATATTGTCGGAGGCGACATTATATCTGCCATTGTTACTGGTGTAGATGATGTCAGTAACTAACTGACCCTGTGGTTCTTAACTTCACTGTAAGTTAAAAAATATAGTAAAAAAGCAAAACCATTTTGCAGCGGCGGTGATCATTCAGACTATAGTTGTTTAAAACCTTATAAAGTATAGAGTCCCTTTGGGTGCATTTTGAGATTATGTAAAGATTTCACAATGACATGACCATCTTGGTAATTGTCATTTTGGCATATTGAATACACAACTGACTGTTAAATGTTATGTCTGTTTAAGTTTAATAAAACCTTTATGATTACCCTTATGATCTATAAATATTTTACGTGTACAGCTACATGTACAGCTAGAGTAACAAGTCCTGCTAATGTATGTGTGACTTGCCAATGTTGAGTTTTTAAACAGATGCTATATTTCTAGAATCAAGAGTACACGTCCATATTACCGCTGGACTCAGGAAATTGAATGGCAAAAAATAAAAGTCACCTGAAAACAACCTTTTGATTACGTTGTTAATTGACATTATCATGTTTGCCATGGAATGTGTATATGTATCCATACATGATCTGCGCAAACCATGTATGTGATTGGTCATTCAAATCGCATTGTGGATGTCTCAGAATTGCCCGAAATTTTGGAAGACACTGTCTTCTATTAACTTTATATCATTTTCAGCCCACACAATCACTAGGAAGTGGCATGGTCTAGCGGTTAGCAAGCTTACCTCTGGAGCAAAGGGTCCTCGGATCGAATCTCAGTGGGACCACTTGCTGGATTTAATTCGGGAAATCCATTTGGGATTTGATTTGTATAACAGATATTGATTAAAACCTTAATGCCACTTTCTCCGTGGTTCATTTGAAATGGGCAAATGAACCATGAAAGCTTGCACTACCCATCCATTGTGTGTTTCGTGTAGTGTGTTTGAATGTTGCAATATGGCGCTGTTTAAGCTGCTGCCTCCAAGTTGCATTGTTTCTGTCTAGTAATTATTAAGTTGTAAAGTCTCTAGCAATTTGGCCTACAGGCCACGATTTGAGATTAAAATAAACCTTGATTTGAGATTAAAATAAACCTTGATTATTACTACAACAGTAAACCCTAAGAAACCCGTCAGATTCAGATAGCGGGTGTTTTGAAACCCTTTCTGACGTTCCTGTCTGTATTCCTTCTGGAGTGCAACCAGCAAGTTATCGTTTGCCAGCTTTTTAAATCCGCCATATTAATGAAAATGGCGATCATATCAAACCTTTTTTTCACACTCTTGGATTCTAGAAAATAACATCTGTTTGAAAAACAGAACTTTGGTATTTAATACACTGCGTGTTGTTAAGAACACATGGTACAATTTGAAATCAATTTGTGATCATGAATTTTTGTGTGTGCATGTTGCAATACTTTTGGCCAGTGTGTGTATTTGCGAACAAATTAAGTACAAGTTATTAGCTTTTAGTCAAGTGATTAAAACGCAAAGAAAGTAGTAAAAAATCAATTTAAGGGGAAAAGGTGTAGCACGAAGCATTTAAAAGCAACCTGGTTTAAGATTCAGTACTTGAATACCCTTCCTTCTCAGTGTTAAACATGTCCCATTGGAAAGTCTAAAACCAGAATGACAAAAATGACAAAGTCCAAATATCGCTATTGAAATGCATGCCGAGACTTTACTCTGGGACAATAGGCAAACAAATGATACGTATACTAGAGACCCAATTAACCCAAGGAATAGCATAATAACAAAAAGACAAATCATAGAAAGACAAATTAAAACATTCTCTTGCGATGCACGCTAGACAAACACGAAATAGAAAATAAAATGAGAAATATGCCTGTTTTCTGTGAATTTACTACTTTCTCATTAGAATTTTCACTTGGTATACCCCAGATAATAACAAGTGTTCCCAAAATAAAACAATGCTTAGTCGATAGAATTTTTTCCAACAGTATACATGCTTATGATCTTCTGATCGTCTTTTAAAAAAAATAATTTCAGTATATTATTATGGGTTTCACTAGCTGGCAACGTTCTTTGCTTGATGAAGTTCTATAAAAAAAGACATGAATCCATACACTCTAAGAAAAAATATACAGCTTAGAACTTTTTTTGTTCTCTATATGGAACCCTCAAGAATGGAACCCTAAAAATGATTCTTAAAAATCTGAGAACCCAAAAAGGTTCCTTACAAAACCATAAAAGGTGCTATACAGCAGTTAAAGAACTATTTGTGGTTCGTTGAAGAACCTTACAGGGTTCCATATTGTGGACAAGCTTAGAACATCTTTCGCACCTTTTTTCTTAGAGTGTATGAAAACAAAGCAAGGGACATATGTGCATACACATACTTACATATAGGTACCACCACCCCAGAGCCTTGAATAAAATAGTGTTAATTTTCTCTATATATTATCCACCTAAAGACATTGCCTTCGGCCACTAGCAAAATATGATGTTGACAATTCAGACATTTTGATGAGAAATGGCCATAATCCTGAGGTTTTTTTCAGACTTATGACCATGTTAATTTTATTATCAACTGGAGATTGCTAATTATACAATTCTCATCTGTTCTCATTAGAAAGTTAAAAATTCAAAAGGATTTTGGCCAATTCTCATGCCGGTGTCATAAACTACAGTGTCCATGTGACTGAGTGTCCTACCACCCATCTGTCTATTGTATTCTCCGTTGAGTGCCGTATGCATCTTGTATCTCAGTACTGTACCCAGATGGCCTCGTCTGCAAGGTCACGGTTTATTCCGTACATGTTGCTATGGTGGCTAGGACACTCTCTCATGGGGGACACTCAGTTTCTTTACACCGGATTCTCATCAAACATATTTTTCCTAGTGCTTGCCTTGATATTAAGCAGCAACTAATTGAAACCATTTCTATTTTCTTAGACACAAGGAGAAAACGCAACCTGTGTATTTTGGAATTTTAATATCAGTGATTGGTCGCCAGTTGGTTGCCGACGTGCAAGTACAACACAAATCAGTGGCACGAGGAATCGAGTAACATGTTTTTGTTACCATTTGACCAACTTTGCTGTCCTTGTGGTAAGGCTTTTTAATTTGTTAAAAATTGTTTATAATGAAGTTGCATTTTTGCATAGTGCCACAAAAATGCTTCTTTTGCCAATTAGTATAAAAACGTCTTGGCTAATATGATTTTTCTTTTCACCAAAATATGCGCAACTACTGATATTTATGCAATTACATAAAATCTTGGGCGTTAAAACATGGCGTGCGAAAAACGAAAACGGGGGGGGGGGGGGAGAGACACACACACACGCACACACGCACGCACGCAAACAAACACACACACACACACACTCTATCTCTTTCATTCCGGAATAGAAGTTGTTAGGCGGTGAAAGCAATCGTCAAACGACTAGATTTGTCTTCTGATGTTTGCTTTTGACATGAAACTTTCCGATCCATTCCGGAATGTGTACACTATTCGTATACTCGCCATTTTGGCTTTAAAGAGACATGAGGAGATTTCCAGGAAGAAGCGCCCCAATTTTTCTCGAACCCCGGTTTTTTACATATTTGGAATGCTTACCAATGTATTAGATCACACCTGAAATGAATAAGCCGAATACACCGTCTTTATGTAGTAAGATGATGATTTAGTAGTTTCTGTCGTGCACGACAGAAAGTCAAAGCATGGTTTTCTATGGGGCACGATTACGATAGCAGGCAAGTTCAAAACAAGGTTTGCAGTTTTCTTTTGCACATGTTTGTCCAAAAAACCTTCGAAACGTTCTCGGTAGGTGGTCTACAACCGATCCAGTGAAATTTGAGAGAAATTCGTATGCTAAAAAAAATCTCCTCCTGTCACTTTAAGCATTCTTATTCAAAGTTTAATAGTCACTTCTGTGTAATACTTGTCTATCAAATAATGTAGGACTTTGATCCAGGGAGTTCACACTTTGTCTTGGATATCGTAAGCAAAGTTGGATGTGGTCTGTCAATGGTTGCCTTGCTTATTACCTTGGTAATATTCCTAGCCTTCAGGTAAGCAAATTAATACAAAGGTTATACAATCACTGAAATAATCCATCAGACTTCATGGAAGATTGAATGAGTTTGACGATATTTCCCCCTTCCATAATCGTAAAATAATTGGAAATGTTTCCCTTAGATCCGACACCTCGAGCTCGGTCTCTCTTTTCCTCGGACGTTAGATGAAATATTTTTTTTCTTTTCCACACAACAATAAAATTGCTGTGCATTTATTTTTATGTCTTCTAGTTGCAGCAATACAAATACAGATATTAAGAATTCATTGTATACTAGTTATATGCATATTAAAATGTATAAAAAGATACAGCGTGTGTAATGAAATATTACTTATACATCTTCTGTAACATCAATACCAAATGGAAAATATAATGTTTACCCCCATCTTGTCATAATATGGTTACAATATGAGGCAAGTGTTCTACAATTTCTACTGAAGAACATACATCTACCAATAACAACGGCACGACGAGATACGATAGGCAGTCAAGGGAACTCCCCTCAAATAAAACCGAGTTAGCGGGAAAGCCTCAGATGAAAATCCCAAGATTCTCACCCCCCCTAAAAAGAATCCATCAGTCTTCATGGAATATTGAATGAGTTTTACGATGTTTCTCCCTTCCTTAATCAAAATAATTAGAAATGTTTCCCTTAGATCCGACAACTCGAGCTCGGTCTGTCTTTTTTCCTCGTACGTTAGATGTGATTGGCAAAAGAAATTTGTATCAAACGAAAAATATACAATTTTCGAACAATTTTTGAAAGGAAAAGCTCTGGTATTTGTTATTATCTCCAATTCGTTTAATGATTTAATTTAAAAACACCGGCTAAAAACGTCGTCTTCACTTTCTATAAGACGTTATGTTATTTCTCAAATGTTACAGGCGATTGCGTAGAGGTGCTCAGGCTACACAGCGAAAGATTCTCATTCAGCTCTGCATATCTCTATTTCTCCTCTATTTGGTATTTCTGGTGGGAATTGATGCTAATAAAAACCGCGATGGATGTGTATTTGTAGCAGCACTGTTACATTTCCTGACCCTTGCCAGTCTAATGTGGATGGGAGTAGAAGCCTATAATATGTATATGAGTTTAGTGAAGGTATTCTCGGATAACGTGGAGAACTTTGTGCTGAAAGCGGCGATCGTTGCCTGGGGTAAGTTGTTTCATTTATGCCGTATTGATTTGATTAAAGGTGCAATGAGAGATTTCACAGATCAGGTGTCCCTAAAAATTCTCCATCGAAATATCCCCATCTGAAAGGATGAAGCTGATAATTATTTCTTTATTGACAAAAATTGTGAAATTTTTCATTTCTTGCTGGAGCAAATTCGAAATTCAGTCTATGTTTTATATTGAAATACAAGCAAATAAAAATCAACTTATAAAAGTGTTTTCACTGCTAACATATTTCTGTAGCAAAATACAAGGTAAGAAATCACTACATGCAACACAATATGTGGAAACTGGCATTTTTCATTGCACCTTTAACTAAAAACACACTGAATACGAGAGGATTCAACCCTGACCACAAATGTCACAAACAAAACCGTTCTATGAGACATTTTGATAAAAGACTCGGAACCTATTTCGAAATTAGGCAAATATATGGGAGTTTCCGTAACCTGACCCATCTGACACACTTTTTTCTGACACACTTATGAATTCGGAAACCTTAACGGAATAAACCTGTGCTTTATTCCGTGAAGGGTTTCCGAATTCATAAGTGTGTCAGAAAAAAGTGTGTCAGGTTACGGAAACTACCCAAATATATGGTCATTCAGAATACACATATCAAACACAGAGCACAGAACAAATACTTGCACATCAAAGAGAAATCGTAGATTTGTGACACTCATTCAGATTGGAATAATACTAATGTAATCGATCTCCCTAACCACGTTCTTTCTGAGGAAAGACTGTTTTGTTATGGCGCGGTTTAAGTTTTTTTGTCCCAACCAAAACAAAATGAAATTAGAATGATCGCGTCCTTGATACCTTTCACCGTCGTCTCAGATGGCCCAATTACTTTAACAAAGAGGATTAAGTTAATCAACCCAACTCCCTTTAGAAAGTCCTTCTACTTGACGACCACAAAAAACTCGACCGGTATTTCAATCTTTGGTATCTCTGTCAATAATAAGTGTTTTCCCACACTTCTAATAGTGCAAAAAATTTCAACAGAAATTGTTTTGTGTTTTCATACATAAGGTTCACAGAATGATGTGTCAAAGTCTAGAAAATCAACAATGTGAACATGTAATAAAATAATTGGGCTCAATTTTGTGTACAGTGGTCAAATTAAAAACATGTCTATTGTTTTTGAAACGTACACCAGCTTGTTCATCTGGTCATGAGGATTTAAAAAAAACTATAGTTTGCCATATCTACGGTCATTAGTTTCTGGATTATAGGCTCATAACGGTTCAAGGTCATCCTGGGATAATTCTTTCAAAGTACTTCTGATTTTTGACGAAACTAGTCTCAAATGCTTATTGTCTCTTTGCAATATGACATTTTAGTATGTAAATTAGATGCTAAGCATTAATGATCCATAGGATATGTAGACATTGTTACATTTTGTGAACCTCTAATTACATGACAAAATGGTGGGGGTGAAATGAGTATTATATTTCAATGGTTCCTTTGGGACTATATTAAGAATTTGGTGACCATTTTTGAAAGAATCGGAACATGCTAAAACGTTACCCCAGAATGACTGAACCTTATTGCCTGTAAATATTTAAACTATAACTACAATAGGGGCAAAAACTATACGTTTTTAAATCCTTATAATAATATTGTTATAGATTTTCATTACAATTAGAACCTACTTATATCCAACCCGTTACTGTTTTTACAACACTGCCTCCTGCAAATACATCTTCCCCTCTGCATATACTCGAGACTTTTGATATGTTAAGTTAATAACAAACAAATTGTTTTCTTTTGCAATTAATTATGAGGTCAAACCATTACTTTAAATTAAATTTCTTACACTTTAAAAAGGGGATTACCGATCGAACATATCCAATTTGGAAAAGGAGGCTCTCAATACTAATGTAAAACCGTGGTCAATACGAGAGTATCATTATCAGGAGCGGATAAGGTTCCGCCATCGTTTTTGTCATGAATAGGAATGGTTACATTAGTAAAGCCAATAAATTACTATTATGATACCTAATATTATAGAAAAACAGATAAGCCAAGACCGCGCTCTCCCTAAAGTGGCACAACCGGACTCCATCCCGTCCTATAATTGCACAATAATCACCCAACTGAAATATTTTCCATTTCCATTGACCATCATCTTCGCGCCTTTGGCGCAGGCACTCCTTTCTTAATATTAATGGATTAAACTACAGATTCTTCTTACAAGATTTCCGACCTCAACAGAAATTCCACCTAATTGCCTTTTGTGCGAATTGGACGTACTTCGCTATAGACCACATTGCTCATGCCGATGGCATTTAAGCCTGCTCCATAGATTTGGAAACCAACATACTAATCTTGCACCAACCTCAGAACTCATTTCTTGAACTACCCATAAGTCTAATAATTTCACTTTCAACGTGATCCTTACCACCACGATGTCTGGTATATTAATGGGTGGAAGATCACGCCCCTAATGACACTAACTTCATGGGAGATCTTAAAAAAAAAAAAAAAGAAAAGACTCTCTCCATTCTACTCTTAAACCCGTGACAGGCCTCATGGGTCATAGGGACTTTTTTTTTAATATGGACCTCATATTAGCCCGCCGCCCCCCCCCCCCCTACGCATGGAATTAAGTCTAACATTAAATTTCACTTTTCAATACTGAACAACTGAAATCTTATTTCTGAGTCACCGTTAAATTGGGGGGAAATTGATAACATTGGACCTACACACAACCACCCGACAAAACATCTTTATTTTGGTACCATGCACTTGTCACCCACGTCCCCCATATTACACGGCAACCATTCCGACAGTTTTAGCGCTACGGCTTCGAAGAAAAACGGAATTTGCTTCCATGATTAACTATAAGAATAGCGAACTGAATCGCACAATTTATTTCCCGTTTATTAGGTTCTGTAATTTGTCAATTTCTTGTTAATAAATTAATATATCCTTGTTATGACCCACAAGTTCCTTATCATCAACCTTAATTATATAGTATTGACTGGCTTAACGAGTCGCAGTTCAAGTGTAGAACAATCCAAGTTCAATCCAGATGTCCCTGCTCAAACATATTGTGGGTGTTTTTAAACTACGAGTCCCATCATGGTCCTTCTCAATCGGTTTTCGCAGTCTTCTAAGTTATTTTCACCACGTCCTTTTCAAGAAATTTTGCTTTATTGCATATGTAACTTGATACATTTTCAACATCTTCTTGGCACATAACCATGATCTGAGTACTTAAGAATCAAGTCCTCCATTGCCGTCAAGGTTTTAAGTGGCACTGGAAGTCAATACCTAAAAAGCACTCAACTGTTGGGATGCACAAGTGTTAATTCAAGTTTGGAAATATGAGAATTTGAACTTGGAGCAATATTAGTTGTGACAATCATTCACGGATTTTTGAAACACAAGGTTCGCTCGGTGAGCCCAACATAGCATCATGCCATGCATGCATGCTCCATGATCATGCATACATACATAATACATACACATACTACATACATACACCCATACAATACATACATACATACATACAACCTACATACACCATACTACATACATACAGCCATACCCCATACCTAATACATACATAACATAGTGATTTCTGATCTTGTCTCAGAGCAAGGCCAGGGACAAGACAAATGGCTCACGTTTGTATACCACACCAATATTTATAATCGCCCTCTAAACATTTTTTTTTGTTTCAGGAGTTCCGCTAGTGGGTAAGACACAATATCATTGGGTGCGGATTTTCCTTCTCGACATCAAAGTAGTAAGTATATATTGAGTGAAACAAGCCTTTTTTATTTTTAATATTTACAAAAACATTTCGTCATGTAAGAAGTCTGTGGTGCGTTAAAGATTTTTGCTTGATGTTTGGGTGTTGTTGTGTATGATTATGATGATAATGATTTTGCATCTCGTGTGCTTTTGCTACACAGTTGTTCGTGGCTCCAGGTTCAGCTTTGTATTATGGTGTTTATTCTACCCGTCGGATAATCCCTCTTGTTTAAT
>JAMKCH010000164.1:0-41618 GCA_023653785.1 Ophioderma brevispina | reverse complement strand
TTTGTGGTGGCTTTTTTTTTTCAGTCCACTAATTCTATCGATATTTTTCCTGGTAATTAGCCTCCTCTCCCTGCTAATGGAATGGCTTGGTCACATTTGGAAGATCGTTTGGGAAATTTTAAACAGTTTAGAGAAGTGGGTTTATTTTTTTGGTCCCCCTCCAACTTCTGTTGGCAAAAGGGGGCCTCTAGAACTTGCTCTTCTCACGTGCGTGTGTGTGTGGTCCCACTCACTATCTTTGGATCTCAGCAATCGTGGTTGTCCCATCTTTGGCAACATAGATGTAATCTCAAGTAAGCGTTGGGCCTGGATCTTAAAGTGGTCATTTGTCCCATGGGCAAAGGTCAACTATGGTCAAAAATAGGGTAATTTGTAGCAAACCTTGTAAACAACGATCTCTATCTTTTTAAATCTAAGGCAATATGTTTGTCCATCTTCGCACCCTAGATGTCGCTCAAGTAGGTGGCGGATGAGTTCGGAGATGGTCATGTGGCAATGGGTCAAAGGTCAAATTGGTCAAAAAAGGTTCCCCATTTGGTCAAAATGGGAATTCAATTGCTATAAGGTTGGCAATTGTTGCTGGATGATGAAACTTGGTGGGTTTGGTGGTCAACATTCAATGCCGAAAAATTTGAGGTCTTTCAAGGTCATGCAGGGTCATTCAAGGGCAAATGGAATTATTGCTGTAACAACCCTTGTCCAAATGTGGGAGGATACACTGGTGGGTGTAAGTCGGCATTCCTTCACTGCCAAAACTTTGAAGGTCATTTCAAGGTCATGTGGGGTCATTCAGGTCAAAACCACTAAGTAATGTGGTAGGATGATAACACTTGGTGGGTGTGGTCCAACCTTCAGTTGCCAAAATTTTTATTGTCATTTCAAGGTCATGTGGAGGTCATCCAAGTCATAGCCATAACACATGGTATAGGGTCATGAAAAACTGATGGGTGTAGTAAGCATCCATTGGCCGAAAATGTTTGAAGGTCATTTCAAGGTCGTTTGGTTATTCAGTTCACTAACTCAACATGGGTAGGTCATGAACTTTGTGATGTGGTCAACATGTCTAAAAAAAACTCTTAAACAAAAAAAACCGAAATTGTGAGGTCATTTCAAGTAGGGTCATCCAAGTCAATAACCCTACATTATTGTATGATACCCGTCACATTGGCAACTGCTATTGCAGCAGCCTCCATGGTTTTGGAACGCACTTAAATTTCCATACAATTCTCCCTGTGAGCTAAAATTATATTTCCCATTTCCCTCCATTTACTACCACAACGGGTGGGGGACCTTTGTGGTTCGAGAACCGCCTTGTACCAATTTAGTCAGAAAACTACTCTCATTTCAATATAATTCATTTTTTGTGGTCTTTCATCAATAATTTACTCTAGCTTTAACATTCCAGTTAGACCGGCCTTTAATGGTAAAGCTTCTAGTAGATTCCATGCTGTGACTTAATACCGTTCTTTTAATGGGAAACACATGTATAAATAAAAGTTTGAGACCAGAGGTTGAATTTTAAGATGAATTTTTGGATGTTTGTTGCAGGCACCACATCAGCCATATCTACAAAACTATGAAGAATTCCACATGCAGCTGTCCAGAATTGCCGGCGCAGCCACAGCCATGGTAACTATTGGGCTATACCATAAAATTTCCACAGATCAATCCAGTGAGAGAAAGAAGCCAATTTACGATTTTAATGATGAAATCTGATTTATGGAAGCTAGCAATTGCATCAATTCATCTCTTTTTTCAATGCAGAGATGCAGGCATTCCAAATCTTGCATAGCGAGCAAGTATTAGTAGTTTTGCCCGGTAACTACAAGTTTGCACAGGTCACAATATTAATAGTTTCCTTTCACCTCTTGATAAACCATTTCTTGTTACAAAATAAAAAAGTATGTTGAAGATGGAAACACTGCCTACAAAATTAAACTTTTTAAAAAAAGAAAAAACCTAAAATTTTTTAATTAATTTGGGGTCGCTGATTTCAAAAAAGTCATCCGTTTTTCCCTAATCATCAAGTTTTGTGTTTTCTATGACATGTGAAGCTTCGGGAACCCTATAATAAGGCACAATGTGTTCAATATCAAGGACTGAGGCACAAGACTTTACGTTATATTTTGTGATTTTGTCATAAAAATATTGCACATTTATTTGAATTTGATGAATCACCGACTTCAGATAGTAACCCTTGTCATAGCAGGGTATGTTTGTAACATGTGTTCTAAACGGGGGAGGGGGGCTGTGCCATCCCCCATAGCAATTCCATATCCAACCAAACTCTATGAACTTGATTTGGTCATCAATGGATAGCTATGGGTCTCATATTTCTACCAGTGATACGAAAAATAAACTAATATTTCCAGCACTTGCTTCTATACTTCATAATACACTCACCCTCCCAAAAATTTGGTGAATTCCAGTTTTGTGTGCAAAAGTATAGGAAAATTTGAAATTTTCCATCTAAAAAATCACACAACGCTCAATTTCTACTGTATTTTTGGCCGACATAATAAAGGAAACGGCACGTTTAACTTAACAAACAGTTGAAGCTCAACTAACATGAAAAGCAAATTTATGGTGTACCCAGTTTTAACACAGTAAAGTATATAGGGATGTTTCACCACACCCCACTCCCCAAGCCAACCGAACACGAACCAAGTCTTTGCAAAAACCTGCCTCAAACCTTCCAAATGTTTGACATCCTATTTCTTACTTTTTTCTCGGCTGAAAAATTAACAGAAGCACATCATATCCCTTTATTTTTTCCTTTTATTATTCCAAATAAAATATTTGGTAATCAGAATGTAGACGGCCGCTGCCGCGGGCGGGCCTTTGCATACATCACCGAGAATTTACTTTCGCACTGGTTGGGTGAATCCCCCCCGTCCCCGCATGGACGTTATCGCTGACAGGTTTTCCACTTCTTGCCCCTGGATGAATGTCACATGTGGGAGTTGTTGTTTCATCTCTTTCCGCATCCCTACCGATTTCCCGTCTGGGAAAATACCTTCCTAACCGACCGCCCGCGGCCAAGTCCGAAGTTGTTCAATTCCGAGAGATTATCCCATGGATAAACTAATTATGAACAAAGACCCGATACCGCGAGTTGATAATCTTTGAAGCATGCATCAATATTATTGTTTAATGCATCGAAGCGCAACCATATCATAACGCTTCACAATGGAAAATAGGTCGGTCATCCGTGTTCAACTAGCAAGGTTAGAGGTTAGGTTCTAACGCTAGGATTTTATTTATACATTTTGGACTATTTTGCACTATTGGAAGCTTTGTGAGTCATCAATTTTTGCCAACGTTTGCCTATAATGATTAATATCAGTTTTTTATTGCAATTAACATTAAAAAAGGTGTTTTTTTAGCAAAATCGTGAAATTCCGATGGACCACCCAATCGGTATAGACCCAAAATCGTGATTTTTTGCGCGTTTTGCGCGATTGCGCAAAACTCTGGTGCCTACCAAAATCAACTCTCAAAAACCAAAAGTCCCAAAACTCGTTGGGGCTGTGTAATTGATGGCGGAGCTAAGAATACTTGAATCACTCTCACTTTGACCGAGCACTTGTGTTTTTGCACTAGCCTTGCTCTTCAAGTCTGTTCGTTAAGCCTGTGTAATTGCATTGTGTCAAAATTGAATGGATTGAGCCATTTTACTTAAAAAAAATTTACCCTTATCTGAATTTCAGGCTAATACATTTCTATAAAAACCCTATCAATCTATACCCTTGATAAAGTTTGTCCCTACAATAGCATATAATTGCCTTTGCAGTTTCAGGGGTAAATGTTACCAGGTTTCTTCACTCACTAGTTGTAACTACATAATTATTAGGCTTTTATTTTTACAAAGGCATGGCCAAACAAAAAAGGGGGAGTCCTCCAGTCCCAAGAGGTACTTGTCACATGCCTTTAATGTGGGGCACCTCATTTTCAGTCTTCTGGGTTATAATGACCCGCTCCTTTTCATGCCAATTTTGGTACAGAAATGGGCTCTTTTTTTTGTTTATTTCAATTTTTTCTAAATTTTGAATGAAAACTCCAAATTTCCCCATGTAAACTAAAATGTCAACATTCTGCTAGGATATAAATGGCAAATTAATGTTAAATTTGGCGCAAATTTCATCTTCGGTAATCGGTTGATTTTTTTCATCGGCAATAATTGGTAACATACGTGCATCCTTCCACTCAACTGGGTCCGGCGTCCCTACCCAAACAACCTCCCTTGGACCTACATCCCGCCAATCATCCCTAACTGTGAGTGTGGACCAATGTAGATGGGAGTTATTGTTTTCAAGGGCTTTGTTAAGTAGTAATCACATAACCAGTATACTCTTTTCAAAATTGCAAACCCTTTCACCCAACTTGCACTATACAAGTTACTAATCCTAGACTTGTAGTGGTATTACTAGTTAATTGTCTGGGTGCGCTGGTTTTGTTTTTGGAGTGAAGTGAATAACAGTGTAGTTAGAATATGTGTGTGATTTGATGTACTGTAAATTGAATCCAATTAATATTGTGAGTTTGTGTGCAAAGAGAGAGTAACCAGTTCTTTTACCCCCATTAAAGCCACTATCAGTCATTTTTTTCCAAATTCAAAATGCCCATTTTGTGTCTAAATTGCTAGTGTTAGGTCATATCAACAACTTATATTACAGTTCTTTGTGAAAAATAGACACTAAAGCATTTTAAAGTTGTTTTGAAGATGCCATTTACGACTGTTTGTAAACCTAAAAAGTCGGATCCCGACTTTTATTAGTAAACAAAGCATAAAAACCGTCACTGCTTGACAAATACAACGTGTTACGCTTAGCCACTTCCAGGGGTCTTTAATACAACTCCGACGAAAAATAGGGGGCGCAATCTGTTTACATTTTGAAAAAAATCACTGATAGTGGCTTTAATTAATAGTGTAGTTGGCACACTGCGCTATCATTTTTTTCTTTAACAATATTGGTCCAATTTTAATTTCTCCCATTTTTAAAAATTAAACTCTAACCTTAATACCATAACTTAACCATGGTCTCAATCCTAACCGTGGCTTTGACCTTCATCTTCGCTGATGCTATGTAATTGGTAGATTGAATTCTCGGGTAATCTGCACATCCCATGTCCACGCATTATATATGCAGTGGTTTGGTGCACACTTTGACCAATTACGCATCACGTTGCGATGTTCTCTGTTCTCCAGTTAAAGTACTGGTGTGTTCTTTTTTGCCCAAGAAATAAATCCACCAATTATAATGGAGCTAGTAGTGCAATTTTGTTGTGCAAACTGCTGTAAGTGTGCGCTATGACATAATGATAGTTGACTCTGCCTAATATTTGAAGAATGGGAGGCTGGGAGCCAAGGGTTAGGGGTCATGTAGCATTGATACAACTGTTTGAAATCTTCAAATCACCTTTTAACAATCTGTGCTTTCAGACCATCGTGACAAACATTGTTGTCAAACCCACAGATTTGGTAGCCCATTTGGAGCGACTTGGTAAGGCTTACAATGCAAACCAAAATTTTTTTAACCCTGATTTCTTGGCGAAATTGTAAATCTGGTTTCTATAGGACTTCTGGTGTATTCATGCTCTAATGACCCATTTTAGGGTAGTGTTTTTGGGTTTAAAGGTGCAACATTTTTCTCAGATTTATGCTTGGCAGAAAAACAACTGGATTTAACATTTTGTTTTTTATTAAAGTGAAAAGGCCACCATAAATTGACAAGTTTTCAAGTCCCCCAAATTCGGTGAACATTCGCTTAGATTGTAATAATACGTCTCTCTGGTCTGTTAATTCATAGGGCTATCCATACGATCTCCAACAGTTCCAACAGCCTGCGACAACGCTGACAGCAGCTCGGGACGTCTCGTCGCTCTCAACGGCGCCGTACTCTGTTACAGAAGCAAGCAAGTTCACAAGAGGGGATGCCTCATCACCGGTAGCAGCATCGTCATTATCAGCCCAACAACCAGCACAACAGCCTGGTAAGATTTGAAGAAGGGGAACATGTCATATACCCAGCACCATTATGTTGCGAAGCTAAAGATAGTCCCCATAGCCCTTTTCACTGCCTTTGCCTTCTCCAGCCCTAGAGTCAGGTCCCTGCTGGGTTAAGGGAGAGAGTTTAACATTCTCTGGTCTGAATAGGATTCGAACCAACGACTTTCAGCACCAAAGTCGAACGCTCTAAGCACTCGGCTACGGTGCCTCTATGGCTAAGTGAATCTGACGAGTCTAGTTGTAGGCAATATTAAAAGAGTGGGAACATCTAGAGATCGTTCGTGCGTGCAAGTCCAAAAGTCACAGTGGAAGATCCGTCTTTAACCAGCTGATAGTTTCATCATCCAGGTTGATCAGGCCTGGAATTCCTCTTGGGGACTTGTAGACCTCACAGTCATCTATGATGTGGCTAATGGTTTGTGGCTGTCCACAATCGCAGTTTGGTGAAAGATCTACTCCGATCTTGTGAAGGAAGTTCTTTGTACGACCAACACCAGTTCTAAGTCTGTTGAGGTTGACCCATGCTTTCCTATCAAGGTCACAGCCTTTGGGCTTGCTAGATGGGCTGTCCACAAACTGCTTTAGGTTCAAAGTAGAGGATGACCATTGCTCATACCATCTGCCATTGATCCAGGATGGTCTAGAGATGTTAGCAGGGTGCAAAATAAGGACCATCGAGCAAGGCAGTGTTTAAAGGGCAAATAAAAAATTGCCTTCAAATTGCAAGGGCATGAAGGCAATTCAGCAATTGGAAGATATATCAAGGCAATTTGTCAACATGGGAAGGGCATCAAAGCATTTTTGTGTCGCCTGCCCTAAGGCAGGAAGACACATAGGGATCGCTTTGTGCACTGTAGTCTGTTGTTGTTGATGTCTGTTGTAGTCTGTTGTAGTCTGTTGTGAAAAAGGGTTAACATTTGCCTGTAATATCCTCATACTTTGATGGATTTAAACCAAACTTGGATCACAGGTGCAACATGGCACTCCCCATTTTTGATGAGGTCAAAGGTCACATGCCAAGGTCAAAGGTCATGTGAGGTCAAGTTGTAAAATAGGCTGAAAATGTAAAATTGACCTCATTTGAAAAGTTGATGTTCAATTGGAACCAAACTTGAATCATAGGTGCAACATGGGATCCCTCATTTGTTGATGAGGTCAAAGGTCACATACCAATGTCAAAGGTCATGTGAGGTCAAGTTGTAAGATAGGCTGAAAATGTAAAATGGACCTCATTTGAAGTTCAATTGGAACCAAACTTGCTTTATGGAGTTTACATGCAAACCCTCATTTGTTTATGAGGTCCAAGGTCACATATCAAGGTCAAAGGTCGTGTTAGGCCTATCATTCACTAACGGCGACGGCAGGCGACACAAGCGGTCCGACGACCGATGTATTTTTTCAGTAAAAAATAAAGCTATAAATTCCAGTCCTGCTGCTTTGAATAATATACAGATTTTATGGAGGCGGGAAAAAGTGGGGAATTTGGGAAGCTCCTTCCCGGGAAATCGTGCATCCTCGCGGGAAATGAGAGCAGGGAGAAAGAAAAAGAAAATAAGAGAGGGAAGAAAATAAAAATAAGGATAATAAATTGAAATACGTCCGAGTTGTTTTTTCTCAAAAATTAAGGTCAGAAAATAAATAAATGTATTCCCGAAATGTTGCGTCGCGTTCCAATTCCTTTTGAGCTCCAGCCAGCCGGCCATTCTGAACTGCTGTACCGCTATGCAGGAAAACACTCTGATCAAGATGAGCTGAGTTGGTTCGCAGCTGTGTAGATTGCAAACGGAACGGCCCGGGAATTCCCCAAGCCAGTCTAAGCTTTCAACTATACTGATCTTTCATGACTTTTCAGCGCATGACCACAGGTAATCACGTCACCCACGTTTTAATTTCTGATTTGCATACCGTTTTAAAATTCATCTAAATCATTTGTTTTGTTTCAAATTTCTGCCGTGTGACCGTCACCATAAAGCCTTCGTTGTTTGTCGGCGCCATTTTTTGTACAATGTTTTTTCATGCTAAAATGACGTATTTTAGCAATAATAGAAACACATTATGGAATTTCTTTAGTTTCAAATCTAGTTAGTCATTTCTGAATGGATTTTTAAAAAAATAATCTGACTTAATACTAATCATTTGGCTTAACCAGCGGGGGGGCATGGGGGCAGACTGCCCCCCCGGACAACAAAATGAGGGACGGAGAAGCTAAAAAATGTGGACGAGAACTTGGGGAAAGGGGAAAAATCATGGGATTACCCGCGAGCGGGCGAGCCCGAAAAAAAATGGGGAAACTCTTGAGTCTAGCCCCCTCGGAGGCTCATGTCTGGTTACGCGCCCTGTTTATAAGTTTACTTCTGTTTACGTGTCAATTACATATGAAATGGAGTGCAATTTCACTATTTTGTTTGTTTGATCCTTTAATACATGGGGGCGAGGTTATTGCTTCGTTTGTAAAACACTGAACCAGTAAAGAACACTAAAAGTGCTAGAACGATTGTCGCGGGCCGTGCATTATGATTGACACATGATGGGGAAATTTTTTACACATTTTAAATGAGGGTCTGGTAAATCCCAATTATTTTCAGTGCGAGAAAAAACGTGGAATTGCCGAAAATCATGCGTGAAAAGCTGATTTTCTAAATGACCATCCCCGGACCCTGGGAAATCAATGTGGAGGGTGAAGAAATTTGGAAACAAAATTGTTATCATTTATCGCGGAAGCTGTCCCGACGGGAAATCACATTCGGCCTTCGCCGGGAAATATTACATTTTTTCCAGCTCGAGGTCTTGCATAATTACCTGGTACCGCAATAGCAGAATAGGGATCCCTGCAAAAACTATCTATATGGTGGCGCCTTGTACCGTGCAATCGTTTCACATGTGTGCTTTTGGGCTATTTAACTGCTTTATTTTGATTAAATCATTGGGGGTGTCATTTAAAAACCTTTACATTTCCGGATGATATAATGACTGGATACAAAGCCGAACTACGAAAGACTTTGGGCAAAAGGAATTGCATTTTTGCGAGGATCAAATTGGGCAGTCGTCGAATCTTTGCAAAATGGCATGAGACAATCGAAATTCAGAGATGCCAGTTTTCCGAATTTTTTCGTGTTTTCCGAATTTTTAAAACTGCCTCAAATTTTCCGAATATAAATCTTGGAGTTTAAAATGAAAAAAAAAAATTATTTAAAGAAATGTCAGAGAAAATGTCATCGAAAAACATTACATTTTCAAGAATTCTGTGTATATTTTTTCTGCGTTGAATTAACTCACATCCAGGTTTTCGTGGCCTTGGTTACAAACGAAGTACATGGCATAGAGCCGGGAAAAGAGAACGCAGCACTGAAGACGAGGGGGGCTACCAATTTCGGCGGATTCTTTTCGCGATATTTTTACAGACAGCTATTGATGATTATTTCACCGCGAACGAAAAAAGTTTGCTGTCCCAAAGTCGGTCTTTATAACACGATAAAGTTTGTCGAGCGTGGCGATAATAGGGCGATAATATCGCTGAAATGAATCAAAACTGCCGAGACAAATTCCAGGAAAATGGCTTGAGGACACTCGATAAAACGGGGATTATTACCGGAAGCCATGGATTGATTTCGTATTATGTCCAACACAAGTTAAATCGGGGCACCCTAAACATGCTGGTTTATTCCGTAACTTTGCCGAATTCGTAGGGCGTTGGCAGGAAGGTTGAGGAGGTAGGTAAAACTTCGGGAGGAAGACTTTGTATTGTGCACCACCCATTGAATTCGGCAGCCTCAACGGGAATAAACTGCATGTTGAAGGAGTGGGACTGGAAGCAGAATACTAACTTCATCCCTAAAGTCTAAAATTGAATTTCAATTTATGTTGGGTATGATGTTCATCATCAGTGATCATCATTGTACTATTTCAGTACTAACCGTTATTTTATTATGACGGCCTATTTTACTAATTACTATGTAATAATGTCATGCTTTTTCTAAGCATAAAATGGAGGCCAGGAGACATTTCTTTTAAAAGCTTCAAAGAAGTTACATTCGGGAGTTACAGGGGCTTCGCCCCTTGTACCCCACAAGGGGCGTTGCCCCTGGACCACCCCAGGGGCCCTAAGGCGGGCCCAGGACCCCACCGTAGGTCGCTTCGCTCGCTGCGCTCGCTACGATCTTTGGTACGTGATATTTGTTAGAATTTTTTTTAATACCCTGCTGGCATCTCTGGTCGAATGAAAGGGGCAAGGCAGTACGCTACCTTTGATTTTTTTGGGTTTTTAGGGCATACATGCAGCAATTACGCAGGGTACCGACGGCCAAATTTGCTTTGGCCTGGTTGTAAGTTCAAAACTAATTGATCATGGTGCCATAAGTACCTGTTAGGCCGGGGGGCAAGATGGGATTATCCAAATGCGGCAGGATGCTAATCTTTATACAAAGGTATATATATTAGCTGGTGTCATCAGCAACCTTGACAGTTTCTTGATGTGCTGATGTTTGATTTTCCTTAAAACTTGAAAGCAAGAAGTCATCACTCAATGCATTTTCACATCTGGCAAAATTCCTGTTGAATTTCAACCCCCAAGCTGAATGTGGAGTCATCACACAGGGAGAGGGAGTGAATCCGTAACAGCTTAAGGATATGGCCCTTGTCTCTGTTCATAGTTTTTAATAACTCTATACATCTGGCAAACTTATTTTTTACCTTTCCTTTCTATTGAGCCCAACATGCAACTGGTCAGTAACCACACACAGCAAGCCAGCACCAGCCAAACATTATTCAATGCAGCAGCGGCGGCAGCAGGCAAACCATTCACCCGGCTACGGGTACGCAGGGGGTTCTCCTACTACCCAGCAGGCCCTGCTGGCATCTTGCCCCCAGGTCTTCAGTATCCACCAGCTGCCGCTGTATTCCCTGCTGTGTCAACTGTAAGTCCTCAGTCACTTAGGATATATGTGATATGATCAAGCAAAATGAGTCTGAAGTCAGTCAGATTCAATTTTTACTTTACATGTAACTGTATGCACCATTTAAAAGCCGACATTTGCTGAAAACCTGTTGAATGGACCCATTAATTCCAAAGATATATAAGTGTAAGAGTGTTGCAAACTCAATATTTCTCCTTGTTTGGCTTTATCATCTAAATCAATATTTGGACTTCCGACTCATTTTGCTGATCCACATCACATTAAGTTGGATGTAGAAGGTTTTAATAGAGGGCATGCCCCCGTCTTCCCTATCTACTTGTTGGCCAAATATTCCAAATATCACTTTTATCTAAAACCAAGGTCAAATCAAGCTGGTAATGCTTTTAGACAAATGTCCTGTGTTCTGCTGTGTACTATTGATTTGTTTTTTGCAAGTGTGTTCTGTGTAAAGGTATAAATGGTTTTAGGTTTATAGTAAGAAGATCTATTGATTATATCTAATGATCTCGTTACATAGTGTTGTGTCTGTGTGTGAATGGGTACTTATATGCGTTCTGAGGTTAAGCTTGTAAAAAATAACGTTTTAATTGTTTTTAACGTTTGTGAGGAATTTTTCTTGTCTTTCTGAGGCACTTTTCTTGACATTTTAAAGGAATTCTTGTTAGAGTTACTACTTTCTAATAGAATAAACCATACATTAGATTGAGGTTATCTGTAAAAGACTAGAAAAGAGGATTTTTATAGTTTATTTAAACATCATAGGCTGCGGAGCAAGACGAGAGAGATAAGAAAAGTGAGTAATTAGTAAAAAAAATAGAAAACTGTTCCTTTTAAGCAAAACAATTGGTTTTGTTATTATATTAACAAAATATAGTAACTTAAAGGTTGCGTGTTACGATCGTCTTTGGGACCCCCCTGATTTCCCGGAAGTAGTATCGATTTGATATCAATGAAAGGCCGTATTTTACAAATTGTCGTCTGAAATTGAGCACCTCAAATCCATTTCATTCCAAGATTATAAACAAAAAAAACGTCCGTTTTAGTGGTTAACCATCAATATTGCACAGTATTGAATAGGGCTTTGCAAACATGCATAGTGCGTCTACCATCAAACGCAAGTTGTTTCCCACGGTTCTTGACGGGGTGTACGTGCAAGTGCCAGGCTCTCAGATCATGTAGAAGAAAGACAGAACACATAAATCGGAACAAGCTCCTTTAAGTGTTTTCTTATTTATAGAAAACTAGTGAATTTAAGTGATTTTTAGCTAAAAGTGCTTTTAATTTTTTAGAAAACAAACCTCGCATTGTAGCTAATGTAAGAGGGTGTGTGTGCATGCTGTTTGTGTACCCAGCCTTGCTAAACAGTGAGGATTTAATGTGTAGTCTAGGTAATATTCAGGGATGATGTGCATGTTGTTATGCACTCAAGTCATCTGCGGGCATATATGGCCTACAAGATTTCCCCTCAGACCGTAAGGTCTTTTTGAGGCCCATGAAAGTCAAATTATGCTTTCATGTAACAGTTTTGCAAATCATTGATGGCAGTATTTCCATTTTTTCCTTATTCATTTTTCTTAATTTCGCAGTAGCAGCCATTTCACCAACTTCAGAATCCTCTTCTTAATCCATACAATGATTTTGCCAAAACACCACCCTACATTTAGAAATGACTTGAAACTGTGATTTGGTTTTTAAAATCAATTAAATGCACATCACAGATGTGATCACAAGAAGGAAAACCTGATAAATGTGCTTTAAAATACAAAATGAACTTTCTTGGGATTTCAGCATCTCAAACCCGGGCAGAAAATCATAACGCGGGCGGGTGGTTACGGGAAACAGTAACATCGACTTTCATACGCCTTACGTAAATAGCGGTTTTAGATTCTACAACGTAATGTTTTCTCTCTGCTTGATGCGTGATTGTTGACGCTGGTAACCGTAGGTGAAACCAAGTAACAGGTCCCGACTTGCCATGACACCACATTCTGGTTTCCAACAGAGTGCGTATGGATCTCATGGTGGCTTATGGAACGGTTAGTACATATATATCAATGCGTGTTTAAACCCAATACCATTTCTGAATTTAATGGATCTCAAAGCCTGTGAAATCTGTCTTAACATTTCTTGAATAACTACAAACAATTCATTTTGGTTGAACAATTGTTTAGAATGCAGAGGTGATCTATCACTGAGAATATGAAATGTTACTGAAAAATATGGATATACTTGTATTTGTTATGCTTTTGGCTGGCGGACAAAATGAAAATTAAGCCGCATTATGTGTATTAGTATATCAGGGCATTGTGAGTATGGCGAAATGTTCAATATGCCACTTGGCCATATATCTTTTGCTACCTAAGTTGCAGTGGTTGTTATGACCTTGATGCAGCTTAAGTTACGCATGCGTCTAGGTGTGCTGCTTTGTGCGCGCATGTTATTAAGTTGTCATTTAGGTGATGGGTGCGGTTTACTGGTGCAACCACAAAATATAATGCTGGGAACGTCATAGACCCGAGGTGGGGAGGAACACTGGTATAGTGAATAGCTGTTTTTGTCATGTGGCCAAAATTCCATTGTGCTTTTAATCTAAAGTGATTGAAATCACTAACATGGGTATACAAAATGTTTATTTCCTGGAAAGCCAGATGACCAAATTTTTCAAATGGTATACATTTTTAAGCTAAAAAAAAGGCATTTTTTCCTCCAAATTCCAAAATGTACTTCCAAGTAATTAGAGAATAAAAGATCGGATGTGTTGTTTTGCCTGCTCTAATATCGTGTCTCATTGGATGGGCAGGTTCCAATATTTGAGTAACAACCCCCATTAAAAATATCGGACCGCCCATCCATTGGACACGATATTAGATAGGCAAACAAACAAATCCTATCTTTTATTCATTTCTTATTTAGTTTTGGTGTTTAATCATGAAAATTTTTATTCAATAATCTTAGTTATAAAAGGGCAAAAAAATTCCCCCGATGTCAAATAATCAACCAACCCGTAATAAGTGCGTGGCCTGCGTAACACGTATACAACGCGCGCGTAAAACACTGCGCGACGACGCACTCTCTAATATCGCTCATATAAGGGATAGCAACAACACTGACCTTGAGGGTTGATCCTAAACCCCACCCCACTGAATAAGGAATATAATTTCATGGAAAGTAAGCTTCACAAAAATAGTCCACTTTTTCCTGCCATAGATCACTACATACTTGCATGTTGATGATGCAATTAAATTACCAGCATGGTGCAATTACCTCGCCCAGTCCTGACGGCACTGGTCGCAGCATTAAAGCGCGAGCGTTGATTCAAAATGGCTGACATACAAAGGCAGAAAGAAAACATACACACGAAACACATCAGTCTGAAGGCGTTGACGTCACTGATTTGAGGAAGATAAAATCACCAGCTGAAACAGCCAAGATGAGTATATACTTTCGTTCTACTGAGGCAAAAAACATGAGGAACCCACTAGTAATGTTTGTTGGCTGAGTAGGATCTGTCATTTTCATGGTATCTCTTGCGAATGTTTTGCTGTAGATATTGAAGGGATTATGAGATTTTGCTTGGTAATATTTAAAATAGCTTCTGGTTGCATTTTTGGTGGATGCCATATGTTAACTTGCAAGGATGCAGTTGGTTTAGATTATGGATCTAATTATTTCTCCATTATTAGTGTATGACGATTTGACGCAACACAGGGGACTTCAAAAGTAACTATTCCGGTGTGTCACAAACACAGAAGACGGCTACAGGACTGCCGGTATGTTTTCTTTCATCCCCTCAAGAGATTGCTTCTTGGAGATATGTAAAAGCTTACAGGAATAAAAGTGCAGAATCCTTTTGATAATTGTGATGCGATTTGGATGACTCCGTGGGGATGTTGTACTTGGTCGGTTTTGATACCTGTTACTGGTTTTTGTGTTTTGGTTGAGATACCTAGAACAGCCATATGGACACAAGTGAATAGAATAATATGCACATTATAACGGTTTTAGCTCGCATGGCCCAAGGGCCGGTCGGTCCAGGCAATTAATTGTTATTTTTTCCCATTGTTCCCCCATTGTTAGGGATTGCCGATAATTGGATGTCAAATTAAACGACAACCAACATCCCGTTGATTGCGAGTCCCAAAATTGTGGCCATAGTGAGAATAAAAACAAAAGTTATTAAAATATGAAAAGTAATTCATCCTTTACCATTTTTAAAAGAATATTCTGAAAGATTTTTTAGAAGCAAATATTTTATGTAAAACAAGTCTTTGAATATATATTTATTAGTCTTTCCGTGGATGGGAGGGTGGGCCAGCACAAGTTAGTGTTGAAAAAACCCCATGTGCGTTTGGCCCGATCGAACGTGACCTCCGTTATTACTAGCATGCCGTTCTTGCCAACTGAGCATCAAGCCCCCAGGGGTGGTAGAGGAGCGATAGAGATTATCTATAGGGAGGTCCAAAAAGTAAAAATTTCAAGTTTATGAATATAATAATTCATCCATCCGCGCACCAAGCCTGACCAGCGACCTTGGAAACCAATGACGTAATGCCAAGCATAATTAAAATACATAAGAATAAAACAAAACTTGAATTGTGCATAATCCATTTTCTGCTGCTAGTACCCCAGGTGACTAAACAAAGAACACTAAACAGAGGACAGGCAGGCGAATCTTAAAATTGACCCAAGTGGGACAATCGATGGGTTGGTTTCCAGATTGGATCACTATTACTCTTCACATATAACCACTTGTGAGGGACCTTAGAAGATGGAAATAGGGAGGGCAAGATAACTGCAAACCTTAACCTACCTTTAGTGGGTGCTTATGACCCTGGGTGTGACCCTGCCCTTAAAGTAAACGAAACCCGGAAGCTGACCTTTGTTACCTTGTAACTGGAAGCAGTTCTGAAATATGCGTTCGCAAATAGCTTCCCGGACCACTGTATGATCATAGTCGCGGTTAAGGTGGTTGTTAAGCACCTTTTATATGGCCTGGTATTTTTTACATGTCTTCATCAATTTATAGAGTTACCCTATTGGGGTTGGCCTGCACTATTACTGTAGGGAGGCAAGTAAAGCAGCTTTGCGCTTTTTCTGTTTTTTTTGGCTTCATGTTTTGTGTCGCTGCCCTACGGCAGGAAGACGCGTAGGGGTCACTTTGTCCAGGTTGTTTTGTTGCCTGCCCTAACGGCAGGAAAGCACATAGGGATCACTTTGTCCACTGGTTGTCTGTTGAGTCTGTTGTAGTCTGGTGTTGATGATGCTATTGTGAGAGAAGGGTTAACTTGCCTGTAATATCTCTACTTTGATGGATTTAAACCAAAATTGGGTCACAGGTGCAACATAGCTCCCCACTTTTTGATGAGGTCAAAGTCACATGTCAGGTCAAAGGTCACATGCTAAGGTCAAAGATCACATGCCAAGGTCCAAAGGTCACAGGCCAAGGTCAAAGGTCACATGCCAAGGTCAAAGCACATGCAAGGTCAAAGGTCCTGTTGAGGTCAAGGTGTTAAAATAGGCTGAAAATGTAAAATTGAACTCATTTGAAAAAAGTTGAAGTTCATGGAACCCAAACTTGAATCATAGGGCAACATGAGATTCCTCATCGTTTGATGAGGTCAAATGTCACGTACCCAAGGTCAAAGGTCATGTTGAGGTCAAGTTGTAAAATAGGCTGAAAATGTAAAATTGACCTCATTTGAAAAGTTGAAGTTCAATTGGAACCAAACTTGAATCATAGGATGCAACATGAGATCCCTATTGTTGATGAGGTTCAAAGGTCACTATCAAGGTCAAACGGTCATGTTAGGCCTATCATTCACTAACCCGTTACCGCGACGGCAGGCGACCACAAGCGGTCCGAGGGACCGATGTATTTTTGTGCATTAAAATGATATGTGATGGAATGTTAGAAAAGCCAAGATGATGTGTTCATACTTTCGTTATACTGATGACAAAAGTGAGGATCGATTTTACTTTGAACTGATTGGCTTTCATGTACATTTTATTAAAGAATATTTTTGTGGGCCGCCAGTATAGCTGGCAGGACCAATTAGCAATACGTTGTGCGTTTTGTGTATGTGTGGATGTGTGTATGTGTGTGTCACAAACCTGTTAATTTTTTTTTTTTTAAATGACCTCAATTGAAAAGTTTAACTCAATTGGAACCAAACTTCTGTCATAGGTGCACAATGGATACCTCATATGGTGATTTGAGGTCAAAGGTAATGTGGAAAGGTCAAAGGTCATGTGAGGGTCAAGTTGAAAAATGGGCTTAAAATGTTAACAGATCTTAAATTGGAAACGGAAGTTCAATGGAAAACCCAAACTTTTGTAAAGGGGCACCTGCGACCCTTCATTTGTTGATGAGATAAAGGTCACGTGCCAGGTCAAAGTCATGGGGCGGCCCAACAGCTTATATTTTTGAATATAGCGATGCGCGAAAGCCGAGGAACCGCGATAATTTAGTTCTGTTTGTATTTTTGTTTCGCCTGATTGTTCATGAAGACACAAAGCAATCCTTGTTGCTTTTTAAAATTATTTGTCTGAATTATGCGAGATTGTAGGCCAATAGTCTTTGGAGGTTTGAATAATTTACACTCTCCTTCTTGGTCAATTGCTACCGGTAGAGGTTTTGGTGAGGATTTTCACAATTACACCAAGTCCAAATGGCATTATTTCCATGGCATTATTCCTCATTTTTGAATACTCACTTTTCTAAGAAGAGTTTTCACCACTTCATGCCAATTTCCCTCATTTTCAAACATTATTTGTGCAATCCTATAAACTGAGATGCAGGGGTGTCCCTGATGTTCATACCACTTGTGCTACAATACAGGTTTCAAAGGTGTCATGTCAAAGGGCCAAACCAGGTCACCTGCTGTATTTGGGTTGGTTGTAGGTGAAAGTTCCAGTTATGGTAAATTATCATTTCATGTATATGTCCAATTAACCTCTTTTCATCCAAAGCTTGAAACCAGCGTAAAAAATGGCAAAACACAGGCCGAGCAGCACAACGGATCTGTGGATCGCTTTGTTCATTATGCAATCAGTGGAAGTCCTGATTGCATGTTGGATTCATATAACAATAAATCAAACTGTACATGCATGCTGGAAGTACTGCACAATCATACAATAATAGACTAAAAAATGTGTAGACCAGTTTAAGAATTATGTTACCATCCAACATTGTTTATAGCAATGCATGTATCATTAATTAAGCAAGTGTGTGAAATGCATGAACCCTTTATAAAAAAAAAAAAATAGTTAAATCAGGATTGGAAACAGCAAGTCATTTATTGAGAGGGCATTTCCTGCCTTGAAATGCTTTCATTTTTCTAAGCCAGAATGCTGCACTCAGAAATACTTTTGACCTAAACATGTTTCTCTCCACATCCAGTATTTTTTTTTAAATTCTGAAGTAGAATCAACAATTACCTTTACCCAGTAGGGCAGTATTCCAAGCCTGTCCATTTCAAAATACAACTTAAATGCTCTTTTTTTCATGTTCATTCCCTTTTTCTTCTCATGCAAAATACAAAACATATCAAGTTGGCAACTTGTTTCCCCTTTTTCTCTGCAGACATATATATGCAAAATGATTTCCCATATACTTTCTAAAGATGTTTTAGAAAACTAAGGTAGTTTGTGAGATTAATAAACCATCTATACTGTATGCTGTGATGGAATAAAACAACAATGCTATCCTCTTTAAAATTGTGCACATCCCATTTCTGTTGACCACCTGTTAGCAGCTTTGTATATGAAAATCTTTGCTTTAGGAGAGACCTCAGCCTGTTGATTTAGTTTGCCACCTTTTAATTTGAAAATGACTTTAGGATGTTGATCATGGTTGCAGACTCTTGATAAAAAAATACATGATCCTATTGATTTGGCTTGCAAGCGTTTAAAATAGACGCTAGCCTGTTGGTCATCATTGCAGGCTTTTAAGAGAATATCTTGGTTGCCCGCTTTTGAAACATTTTGAGTCTGTTGTTCTGGTGAATGTCAAGGGCATGTTTTCAAAATATTTTGTACAAATTCAAGTGATGGAATGTGAGAGAATGAATAAGCTTGAATCCTACATGAAATCCAAGTTTGAACTAAATGTAAGGCACAGGAGGTCTACATTCATTTCTCTCCCTTTCTCTTCAGGAAAGTGTTGGTAGGAAATCCAACAGATCATAGATGTTCCCAAATTTGGTCCCTTTATAACTGCCCTCCCATATGCCTTAAACAAAAGATAATTTTAATTGTATTTTTTTCTAAAAAATGAAGAAACAGTTGCTCTCAGAAGGATGCACATAGAGAATAATTAAATGGTGGATCTAATGTTAGTTGAGACATTGAATCTTTAAAGTTTGCTATTCTACTCTGCAATGAGTCCTTTGATCAAGGCAAATGAAGGCAGCAACTCCTTAGAGCCACTTAATGGAAATATTCATAGTGAATTAAATCATTGAATATTGCAGAAGCAACTGAACCACTTGATACTTTGGTTTTGCTTTTAACAATTACTGAAGATAGATTTCCATACAAAGAGTATGCACAGTTAGCATTGATTTAGAGATGATATTTTGTTGATGCAGTGTGGCTTTTACTTAATACCTAACCTAATATGTGATGCGATCTGGGAAAACCCGCCACATGGTGTGAAATTTATATTTTGAGTTTTTACTATCACTGCAGAGTTTGAAATATTAAGTTTCCATAACTGTTTACTTCTTTCTTCTTTGATACACGCGTCAAAAGTTACGCCTCATAACAAAATAACAGATTTTAAGCTATTTTCCTTATTTTTCAAAACTTTCCTGAGTGACATGTGGCAGGTTTTCCCAGATCACATCACATATATCCATTGTCTCTATTGCAAGGGATAGATCATTGACAAGCACATATATGCACGTATCTAGGGTTTTTCTGAGAATTATATCTTTTTACACAGTATATCAGAGATGTAACTTTTTCAGAATTTTGGCCATAAATAAAAATTTTGGAAATGAAACAAAGAAATCAATTTCTGAGATCAAAGTGTCATTGATAAAGGTAAAACTGCATAAAAAACTTAAGTACTGTTTTAAGTACCAATTTATTTTAGAGAAGGGGTCTTGTACCCTAAAATCACATAAGAAAATATGTTCCCTGGATCTTCACTGGATGCTACGCTATTATTTGGCCTTCCCATTGGTTTGAATTTTGGATTTTCAGCAGTTGCATCTCTGGTATATCAATAAAAAAACACTGATTCTATTGGGCCAGGTCGCAGATAGGCATAAAATCTGGCAGAATTCAGTGTAGTTAGTGCAGTAGTTCAAGTCGATCATTCTCTACCCGTGGAATAAGATTGTTGTGTTTAGTGTGTATATTTCTAGCATGACACATGCATTGTTCATTACTAAAGTCACCATTTGTTGTTAGTTCACTGTGTGCTGTGCATAACACCTAATGACCGTTCTTTCTTTTCTCCCACCCTCCCTCATCCCTGTTCCCTTCCCTACCTTTTTTCTATACACCTGTCATCGTGTGTGGGGGATAGCAGGTCGAAGCTCAGGTAATACACCTTACTTAGGTTTCACTATGAGATGAGACATAACCCCCACTAATATTGCATTGGCCTAATTAACAGCAAGAGCAGGGGTCATGTGTCATGTTATAGTGAATAGATGTCATAGCCTCATCTCTCATGAAAAAAATTCAGTGACGTAATGTGTAAGATTTTATTTTTACATTGGTTTTATTTTTGTGAATTTTGCCAATCATCTTGGAAAAGCAAATATAAGAAACCTTAAAATGTATTGTTAATGTACCATACCATATTCATTCCATTGGACGCCTTTGTCCCAGCAACCACATCACCCACTCGTACCAGTGCCGGCAATCATGGAAATGGAGTCATTGTCTTTATTGTGTTTGATGGAAGAGAAACTTTCTAATTTTGAATCCCTTTGACTCTAGCAAACTCACAATATTGTTAGCCTTTAACAAATTTCTTCCATACTCCTGGTCCAAAAAATCTCTCTTCATTGCACCAGGAGACAGTATAATTACTGCAATCTAACAGGACACTTTTTTGCCTACCATTGTGCCTTGTTTTGGTCTCCTGGTTTAAGAGGGTACAAAGGTCATTGTGAGGGCTCATTTTGTACATTACAAATGATGATGTAAAGTAGCTAACTCCATACCAAGTGAGGGTAGACTTTTTGATCGTGAGTATTGTATTGCTTTGAACAAATTATTTTTGATCACTTTTGAATGTCAATGTTGTCAACTTTGGTTCAAGTAAATGGATCAGGTCACAGATGTAGGTGACTGAACTTAGCTTTTGAGAGATGAGGCTATGATATTTAAAAGTAGTAGAAAAGTAGTGGCGCATTTCAGTGTAGTATAGTTGCACATCATTGTGTGTGCATGCATCAACTGGAAAGTATTAGCATAGTATAGTTTGGCCTAACATATTGATAAACCGACCCTTTTTTAACCTTCATTTGTTTTTATTTTAATTTGACATTAACACAGCTAATGTTACGGTAAATGATAACACTAGTACTGATTAAAATTGGCAGAGCCTCAACTAAGTAACGTTTGTGATGTCTAATTTAGTAAAAAATTCAAGCGGCAGGTATTATATTGATTTCACCTTAACACATATGTTATAAATTTCTCTTTACAGTAGGGGGTACGTCAGCAGCGTCAGCAACTGTGGGGGCAGCAGATATTTCCGGATCTTCGTACACTAGCAAGACGCACACCCCATCGTTTCCTGATAAGCAGAGTTTCCATGGCACGCCGCCGCCATTCAACTTCCCCCTTGCCAGTGGTACTCAGGCCGGCCCTCTGAATCCCGCGGCCACAGCCTACCCGCAACACCCATTTGTCCCGATGCTGCAACATCACAATGCGGCGACGGCAATCTTGCCGCCGCAGTTGCACGGGGATTCTCACGCCGGATCAAGCCAGCGTTCACAGGGAACTAGCGGCCCTGCCAAGCAGACCAGCAAGCCGTCGTATGCATCCACGTACTGGAGTGCAAACTAACTCGGATCTACGTAATGGAGTTCTAATTAAAAAGATGCATCTAATACTAATCATGTAATCCAGTTTGTTGTCACGTTGAACATGACTCGTATCACATGGAATCTCTCTACCTTGTTACTTAGCTAAGGGAGTTATACCAAATTTGGTGACATGTTTCAACATGGCATTGTAGATATACAAAAAATGCTGAACAAAAAAAATACATGTAGTGTCCTGGAAAGAAATGGCATTTTATTTGCCTTCCCCAATTATTGCAGTTTTGTGCAAGTATTCTGTACTTTTGTATATCACTTTTTTTGAAATATTCGGCAAAAACGGATGGCGTTACTATGCACCATTTTTCGTAGGTGTCTGTGACCGGCAGTGGAACACTAAACAGGCCTCTGCTGTTTGCTTTTTATGCCATCGCCATGTAATGGAGAATCAAGGCCGTTTCTTTCTCGGACACCCTGTATATTGATTCTCCGCTTTTAATGATAATAATGATCTACTTGTGCGTACGTATGTTTATTTTTGTCTATTGTGAGGTAGAACAAATTACGCTTGCCTTTTTTTGCTTTTTTTAACCCTCTTGTACTGGAAACATGTGCGTCATAAATTTACTGGCGAAGTTTATCTGTGACTCTAAATGTGGCCCCTAGTATAGTCATAATAGGTTTTAGTATTCTTAATATTCAAGACCGATTTCAAAAATCTTGTGTCTGAGAAAGCAAGATATGTATGGCAGTAAGCTTATGATGAACCTGTGGCTTGTTGGGTACATAGAGCCAAAGTAAATGCAGAAAAATGCAACATTTGTATTAAAACAATGCAGTGCACATTCAGGTTTTCTATAGAAATCCATGCACGTCGTATTCTTATTAGAGAATGATAGTGGTGTGTACAAGGTGAGTTAAAAGACCCCAAAACAAACTTTTCATATTTAAGAAGTTGGGCAGCACCAAAAGTAATTTGAAGGCCGTTTATTGAACTACTTTTAACCCCCTGACATCTAAGCACTATTTTAATTGGTCATTTGGAAGATACTATCATATAATGAACAAATCAGATATTTTAAGAATGGTGATATGGTTTACACAGAGATAGAAGCTCTATGGGGTTAAGTGAGAAAACTATTCCAATTGCTCTAGCTGTTAAGATTTAAACACAATCACCCTAAATCAGTTTTGTCCAAAACAAAAAATGTGATTTAGAGGGCTGCAATTCTTCAGAATTTTTCCTGAGTTTGTGGTCAAAATTTCCACAATTTATTTTCAGCCTGATTTTAGGAATTGTAGCGGAACAATTGAATTAGTTTTCTCACTCAAACGTAGTTTAATAAACTGGCTTCAAGATCATAATAAATTTTAGTGCTTCATAGCTTTATAAATATGAAATAGATTTGAGTTTTGGGGTTCAGCTTTATTTTGACTTGTGCTGTTGTACAGGCACGGTTTGAAGCAGCTGGTCGCTGTGTCCGTATCTTGTTCCGGCAGATGGTGGTATGCATAAAGGAAAAGAATTCATTCTATTTATGTACCCAACAAACAAAAAATGTGTAGCTCCATTTTCTTTATAATTATTATTTGTTGGTGTTTGTAAAGCTTTGGTACAGACTTTCTAAGCTAGTGTGCTAAGTGTGTGTGTGTAGACATTTCACGATGTATTTATATGGTTGTACTCTACTGTATCCAGTTTCTTGCAGCCCACGTATACGTCTTTGTCGACCAAATAGGTCGTCCAAAACTTATAAAGGTATGATATTAAGGGAGAAAATTCTGAAAATACAAAAACACTGCAGTTACATTACACAGTCTTGCTCACTTCCAAGGGCTAGAGTGTTTGAACGTTGTGTGTTGGAAACCGATTAGTAAAGTTGATCAAATTGATTACAACTGAAAATTGGTAGTGATGAAATTGATATTTATAAGTGACTATAAAGGGTAAACAATATTTGTTTTGGGTTAAGGAAAAACATACCCAAGTTGAACGTCCACAGGCAAGTATCTTGTACATACAGAGATTTTACAAAGCTTATATTCTCTGTGTAACATAAGTTTAATTTTTGTAATTCCTGACCCATGTCTGTTTAGATTTGAGTGAAATTTTGTACACAGCATAAAAATAGCATAGACATGAGTTCAAACATTCCATCTCTTGGGTCTTTTGAGATGGCTATTTTACAATCGGCTGAGAGTTGTGGCAAAAAAAACAAAACGTTTTATCCTACTGTGATGCAAAATGTTCAAAGATGCTCGCACTCTACACTAAAAGCATAAAAACAGAGTATATATTCTTGGGTGGTTATTTCGCCTGCAAAAACATCCAATATTGCAACTCTTGATCAGAAGGGAAATGTTCAGGGGGCATATATAAACTGCTTAGACTGACTCCTAAAATAATAGTTTTTCCATATTGTCTGTGGTAAAGTTTCTTCAATTGTTGAATGGGACTTTTTGGTTCATCCTTCATGTAAGAACTGCATGGAATAGCCTAGCATGAAATCTTCTTTGAGGATCAAAGGATTACAAAGATTGTACAGCTTTATTCCATAAAAGAGTCTTTACTCTAGTCTAACTCATGAATATCTTACACCAAGGACACACCAACTTTTTGCCCAATTAGAGGAGAATGGCCTATTGAAGCCCATATTCCACTGTGGAAAACTTGTTGCGTGTCCATACTTAATCAGCAGACGTCCGTCAGTGCTAGGCTCTTGAACATGCTTTACACTCCAGTTGTAATAAACATGTGTGAAAAGCATGTTCGAAAGCCTGGCATCTGCCAACACCTACCAATAAAGTATGAACCATACATAACCTAAAATTTCCCCAAAGTGTGTATATATAACTAAAATGAAATTACGAATTGGGCCATTCCATGTGGAAACTATCCCACTCCCTTGGAGGAATTAACCATCGTTTAATTCTCCCATAGGCAAGGTTTGGATTTTAAATGTAGTTATCCAAGGGAATGTTCGATTTGATACTTGCCCTTGGATGGGTCATAATTTCAAATGTATAGCCTAATTTTGATGCACAAATCATAGTTGCTTCCGTACTGTATGACTCATGCCTTGCAAAAAAAGTTAGTGGCCAAAGACATGGTGTGTCACCCCCCTCCTATTTTAAGTCGACTAAGGTTTAAAATTGATCCATTGGACATCTATTTATGAATATTTATTAGAATGATATGGGTCAAAAGCTTACATCACATCGTAGACAGCATTGGTACATTTGGGAAATCGGTGCAAGGTATGTTGGTTGACTTCGCTAGTCAAAAGTTGACTTGCATATTGCATGTCACAAAAATCATTTTTTGCAAGGTGTGAGCTCAAAACTGGATAGCTTTTGAGGCCACAACTTAACTATATACCCAGAGAGACAACAAAAGTCACATTATTGGTAGTAGGGCAAATTTTCCTGAAATTCTGTAGCTATTTTACAAGATTTCATTACTCAGAAATTATGATGCATTTTGCTGTGTGTGTCGATAACCAGAATAATATGAATTTCCATTATATTACTATAGAATCTATAGAATAGACAATGTGAACAACGTGGATGGTGAGCGCGTCGGGTTAAACTAGTCGTCGTAATATCTTGTACGTTTTATTGCCAATTTTTTCAAGTGGTAAGGTGATTTTGGATTACACACGGCTTTGTTTGCTAGGCTCTGAAATATTTTGCGGGAGTTTCAGGGATGTTCTAAACTTAGAGGAAACACATTAACTAGTGAATTAGTAGTAAAGTTCCACCAGTGAGGTTTGAAATCTGCAAATTGTACACATATTTATCCAATTACAAATGGAAAGTTTTAATATTTTTGTGCTGATTTTGTATGTTTCGATGGTAATTGATACGACACTTTCAAGCAGGAAGCCAGTCACATGATGTAGGTGTCATTCAACTTTCACATATACCTGGTCAAGAGGAAGGGGGAAGTTTCTAAAGAGTCGTTTAATTTGTGTTTGTATTTTATTTCAAGGGGGCTTCCTGGCTACGTTGGTCTCTTGGGAACTTTTGACAACTACCCAAGAGTTCCTTCCTATTAAAGTAGTCCCAGCGACCAGGAAACCAGCGAAATTGTAATACATTGTGGTGAATTGTGGTCCAGTTTCTGCAAAATTCTGTGCCTATACAATAAAACAAATTTTTGCAGGAAGTTATTTTCACAAATTAAGATCTTCATCAAGCAAACAATTTTGTGGCAGTTAATTTTGGCATGTTATTAGTTTAACTAAAATTGATGGCGCACACACAAGTTTTGTATACAGTATTTATATTTTTCTGTTGTGCAGTAGACATCCTCGTAAATTTAACTGTCATGATAAAAGTATGAAAATGAAATGTCTGACATGACTATTATATGCTTGGGAGTTCACGCACTGCTGGATGTAACATGTAGCTTAGAAGCAAAGCAGCAAGTCAACAATTTAAATTTTATTAGGTGCCTTAAAAATGAAAATGGGTTAGATTTTTTATTCTTTGTTAAAGTACTAATGTGCTGGGAAAACTATTTTTCTCTCTCTACACCTTTCTCTTGAAACCCAAGATCAAGATATTTATGTGCTCTAATCGGCATTGCGAGAGTCCCAAGTGCGATACTGGTATAATAATGGTTGCAGAAAACTCAACATATTTACAATTATCTCAGACTTTTTCACGCCATGTGGCATAGAATAATTGCAAGTACTGTCCGTCTATGGCAAAAGGGATATCTTATATTAATCTTCCTACTATAAGTACTTCCTTTTCCCATGATTTTGATAACAACTTCCCCATGACCCTCACATGAAAAGAGGCAGTGGCTGCAAAAGGAATTAAGAGATTACTTTCTTTGCCAAATTGTACATAATGCTACAGACCATAAACTATGGTAAAGGGAAATATTTTTAGGTGCCCCCCCCCTGCAATGTAGGTCATTAGTTGGATTTTTTGGGTCGCCCTTTAATTTCGGTAAAAGTTACGACCTTTTTACAAGTGAGCACCATAGGAAAAAGAAATAAAACCATGGGAAAAGGGAGTATGAGGTTGGGGAAACTAAATATGAGATACATTATAGGACTGAGCAAGTGTGCAAGAAGTGTACACCTCTACTAGTTTGAATTTTCATACTCCCTAGTTTTAAGAAAACAAGTACAGTTCAGCATGAGCCAATTCAAATTTTGTATCCGATAATCCCGTCACTGCCGAGATGGTCCATTGTCAATTAACATCTGGGTCAAAAAGCTGTCGTAAAATATGAATCCAGTTCTCAGTAACCATGTATTGGTACCCTTAAAATAAAATTTAAAAGAAATTAATTGGGTGTGCCCCTCTGCCACCCTGTTGGCTACATCCCTGCTGAATTTGGCTGTGTTAAAAGCAACCTGCACACAACACCTGCAACGACCTTTAAATTTCAGGTTTATGCAGGTGCAGATGCATAAGAGATATGAGATATAATGCCTAACTTTCCCCATCTTGCTTGCATAGTGTGGAAAGTTAGGCATTATATCTCATGTCTCTTATGCATCTGCACCTGCAAAACCTGAAATCTAAAGGTCGTAATTGTGATCATGTGAATGCAAATACTGTATAAGTGAAAATTTCCGCATACAGATATTTTAGCGATTTTAACTTTTTTTTTTTTTTTTTTTTTTTTTTATTCTTTGTTAAAGTACTAATGTGCTGGGAAAACTATTTTTCTCTCTCTACACCTTTCTCTTGAAACCCAAGATCAAGATATTTATGTGCTCTAATCGGCATTGCGAGAGTCCCAAGTGCGATACTGGTATAATAATGGTTGCAGAAAACTCAACATATTTACAATTATCTCAGACTTTTTCACGCCATGTGGCATAGAATAATTACAAGTACTGTCCTTCTATGGCAAAAGGGGTATCTTATATTAATCTTCCTACTATAAGTACTTCCTTTTCCCATGATTTTGATAACTTCCCCATGACCCTCACATGAAAAGAGGCAGTGGCTGCAAAAAGAATTATTATGTCTGGAATCAAATCTGAGAGGCGCCGCCCTGCGCCGATCGCAGTGAGTATTTGCGCCGAGCGTAGCGCGCAACAAAAGTACAATAATGCCTCTGCTGTATTGGCCAATCGCGCAAACGTATTACGTTACTGTGCCTACGCAGTCAACGCACACCATTTTAGCGACGCGTCTCAGATTTGATTCCAGACATAATAAGAGATTAATACTTTCTTTGCCAAATTGTACATAATGTTACAGACCATAAACTATAGTAAAGGGAAATATTTTTAGGTGTCCCGCCCCATGCAATGTTTTTCATGGGTTGGATTTTTTGGGTCGCCCTTTAATTTAGGTAAACGTTACGACCTTTTTACAAGTGAATACCATTGGGAAAAGAAATAGCAAAACCATGGGAAAAGGGAGTATGAGGTTGGGGAAACTAAATATGAGATACATTATAGGACTGAGCAAGTGTGCAAGAAGTGTACACCTCTACTAGTTTTAATTTTCATACTCCCTAGTTTTAAGAAAACAAGTACAGTTCAGCATGAGCCAATTCAAATTTTGTATCCGATAATCCCGTCACTGCCGAGATGGTCCATTGTCAATTAACATCTGGGTCAAAAAGCTGTCGTAAAATATGAATCCAGTTCTCAGTAACCATGTATTGGTACCCTTAAAATAAAATTTAAAAGAAATTAATTGGGTGTGCCCCTCTGCCACCCTGTTGGCTACATCCCTGCTGAATTTGGCTGTGTTAAAAGCAACCTGCACACAACACCTGCAACGACCTTTAAATTTCAGGTTTATGCAGGTGCAGATGCATAAGAGATATGAGATATAATGCCTAACTTTCCCCATCTTGCTTGCATAGTGTGGAAAGTTAGGCATTATATCTCATGTCTCTTATGCATCTGCACCTGCAAAAACCTGAAATCTAAAGGTCGTAATTGTGATCATGTGAATGCAAATACTGTATACGTGAAAATTTCCGCATACAGATATTTAGCGATTTTAACAGTTTTGCCAAATGCGCGAGATTTTAATTTCACGGTATTGACATCGATGCAATACAAATCTATTGGAAAAAGTTATTTTCGCGAGCTTTTATTTTTGCGTTTTTTTCTTCACTCGCGAAAATAAAAACCTCTCAAAAATGTCCACATATACAGTAAACCTGAAATCTAAAGGTCGTAATTGTGATCATGTGAATGCAAATAGGTGTTTGCCCCAAATACTATTTTTTCCCCACAATCTGTTCATAATGAAGCAACAGCACAATTAGAGTGGACGGAGCTCTGGATTTCGGTTACATTACTTTGTGGTGGATCTTGCAAATTCTGAATCGGAAATTTTCTGTGTATTAGTCAGTCGGTCGGTCTGAATCATGTGCTCTCTCTATTTTTCCCGTCGGTGTGTTTTGGTAGCAAGAAATCTGGTTTCAATGTTTGCGATATTACTGCGAGTCCAGTGTTTATGCCAAGTGCCAGTGGACAATTCAGTTTTCAAGTATAGATGTTGAGTGTTGTAAACTTGGCAGTGTGTGAAATTGTTAAAGTTGTATGTGTTTGTCTTTGAAAGACAATGTAGGGGTAGATAAGCTTCCAGAAAATTACAAATTGGGCATGTAAGTGATATCGTTTAGAAAGGATTTGGAGCCTTTCACAATAATTAGGAAAATACTGTGGAGGAGATTGTCACGTATTTACTGATGTTGTGGTATTATAACTAGGGTGGTATTCTCAAAAGGAGTCTAACTTTTGACCCAGGTTTAAACCAGGGTTAGTCCTACACAAGTGGACCTTTTGCCTTTAAACATAACTCTGAAAAGTTGAAAATAACCGGTGAGAAAATTCCTTGTGGATGGGCTGTTGGCGGCCCATCCATGAGGATTTTTCTCACCTATTACAGCATACCTTTAGAGATGTTGAAAGGAAAAAGGTCCACTCATGTAGGACTAACCCAGGTTTAAACCTGGGTCTAAAGTAATATCTCCTTTTGAGATAGCAGCCCTGGTGGTTAGCATTAACCCCCGAAAAAGCAAAACATAGCACTACCAGATTTTCGTTTCTGCATTAGGCCTAAAAAAAAAATGGTTTGATTGGCGTACATAAAGAAAAAAATAGGGTAGGTTAGGTCAGAATTTTTTTACACATCCGATAACACAAAATATGACACACAATACAAAAACACATGGCACATCTTCACTTTTTCTCGTCACAACCAATCTTTTTTATTTGTCATTTTGGAAGTCCTGCAATCCTTAGATCCAGAATTATGACGTCATTAAAGTCCTGTTTTTGCATTTCAGGTTTTCATGACCACAAACGATAAAAAATCTTTGGGTCGGCGGGAAAAAAGGTCGGTGGGTTACCCATATCATTTTTTTTTTTAGGCCCTTACTATATGTATTCTTTACCAAAACGCATTTGAAATGCAGCCTATGCATATTTAGCTCCTATCTTCTTTCATGGTTCTGAGTTGACTAATTTATCTTCATTGATAGTCACACTTCGGGAGGTAGATCCCCCATGGGCACACGTTTGAGAGTCGTATTTAATTAATGACAAAACGGAATACTAACACAAAGATCATGGCGACACTTTTGACACCTGATATTAGAGTATTATACCATTAATCTACCTCCTGTAAAATTTGATGAAATTTCATTGCGTGCAATCTGATTTTTCATAAAATTCTAGTTTTACATACGGTCTTTCTATGGGCAATAGCATATAGAGGGCGCTATAACTACAAATTATGACCTTTGTAGGCCTTATGGCAAGATTCACACAACTGATTTTCTGATGGGTTTGAGGTGGTATAGCTCTTGCATGTCCCTACTTTATATCAGTTGTCAATTGTGGCGCCATTGTTTAAAATTGCCTCTAACAATAAGATACAATTTGGCATTGCACAAACGCTTGTGGGGTTAATGATTTTGAATGCCCTGGCTCCCTCAGCGTGGTTGTGTCGCAGAATTAGACTCAATGGAATACATAATTGTATTTTGTCGAAGGTTATCACTGCTTATCAGCAGCGTTTAAGATTTTATCACGCAGGGTATTCCCTTTCCAGTGTAGTAGAACACCGATGAAGGCTTGATTAAATTTTGTGATTGACTGCCCTTTGTAAACTCAGATTGGCCACCAGACTTGTTACGATTCTTGGCAAACTCAAAAACATAATGCCTTAAAAAATGGGTATTTGTTTACTTGGGTAAGAGACTGATCATCATGGTAAATTTTTTTGATGGCAAAATTCATGATGGAAAATTAAAAAAAAAGATGAGTCATATTTAAAAAATAGTGCCGCCCTTCTTTGGAAAGGCTTCTAAACAAATTCACTCGCTAAAGCTTGTTAACAGACGTTTAACATCGTAACCAAGGTGTGATTGTGCACAAATCACTGGTGATCAGAAATGGCTGTATTAGTATTCAAAAATGGTGGTTGATCACAAATTTGATACTTTATTGTTGCACAATCTTGCTCGGGGAGCCTAAAGGAAAGAAGCATCCATGAGTGGAAAAGGCCTCGAAAGTTTTAAATCTGAATAAGAGCGAGCAAACAACAGAAAAGAAATACACCCGCCTATTCAGTGCTTATAAAACTTACAAGGTTCCGTATTGAATTCTGTAATCACTGCAAGCTTTTCGGAAAAATACCTGTGTCTAACAACGACAGCTCAGGGTCGGGTTTAGGTTTTATAATGTATCTTATTCAGTAGACTAAATGTTTTAATCTTCATAATCTGTAAATATTGGTCATGAATCTTGCGGTCACAATATCTATTCGGTCATAGTTCAGATTTGTATTTTTATGCATGACTTGTGCTCTTGTGATTCGATATGAGAAAGATATTGTAAAGTGACTTCGTTTTGCAAGGAACTTTGTTTCGCAAAGAATTTATTTTCACGATTTTTGACAAGAATTTAGTTTGTGTGAAGTGAAAGTGCCATGAATTAGTTTCTTTACAAGGTTCTTATATATAAAAACTGAGTAAATTTACCCAATAAGTATAGCCACAAAGATGGATTCTTATTTGTGAAAAATTCTTACTGCAAAATTTTAAGTTGCTTTACAGTATTGGCGATAAAGTAAGTGGTGGTGAGAAGTCGCACCAAGTGATAACATTCACATTCGCTGCAGTGCATTGTGTCTAAGTTTCCTTGTTTCTGTTTATCTCTAACATGGAAGAAACTCTTGGGAACTTCCCCGGAGTTCTCCCTGTTAATAGGGGTCAAAGCTCATAGGAAACCAGCAACGATTTGCAGCACCTTACGGCGAACTTGAAGATTGCCAATTGAAATTTTCTACTTGCAGTGAAAACAAAACCAGTCTGCCTTCCGTGTTAATAGTGTGTGCAACTTGATTCCAAATAGATTCTTCACAATATTTCGAAGTGAACGACAAGTAGGAAATAGGAATGGCAGATGATTGTCAGGAATGGCGGTGTCCTTGTATTTAGAAATTTATTCAGGCAGTGCTATATGAGTTAATTCTACTGACAGATGTACGTGCATTGACTGCTAAATCAGTATTTTTAGTGTACTTACAGGCATTTTGTAAGAATGAAAGGTTACATAAAAGTGTTATTTATATGCATGTTTGGATTACAGTTAATTTATTTAAGACCCTGTTGTACCTTAGTCTAATCACTTTTGTAAAACAAGCAAAGTTGCTAGAATTGCAATGTAAACTGCATGCCCACACACAAAAAATTTCCCCTCTGTTCTCAAGACCATAATTTGAAATGTTGCATCAGGAATTAATGTTTTGAAGGATGTGCTGTGCTCTGTGTTCCTAGAACAATGTTGAGAGGCATCATCTCCAAAGAGAAGCTCTGTTACATAGCATGGAACAGCTGTTGTGGAAGGAATGGACAGTCTCGAACAAGTGCACTGATGCATGCAGTGGCGAATGGGAAAGTATTGCCGCCTTTGCAGTGACCAGGAAACCAATGTGTAGTGCTTACCCTTTAAAAGGGTGGAAAATGGAATTTTGTTCTGTGCTGCAATTTCAACACTCAACACAAATTTGATGTTATTTTAGCCAAGGTAATTTTCATCAGTGATTTGAATGAAACAAATTGTTGTATTAAAATTTGTATTTCAAGTTTCCTACATGCTACACTGCATAATTCATCTACGCAACCATTTCTTAGTCAGTAATAACAAGTTGTATGTAGTGAAACTGGCTTCATTCCAGTGAATTCAGCGATAGTGGTACTACTGTAAAGGTCCGTTCACACTTCACTGCACTGCAGTGCAGTGAGTTGCAATGCCCGATTATCAGCCTGCAATGCAGTACTGCAACAAAGTTAAATTCGTTTTAACTTGCATTGCAGTGGGTTGCATCAAGTTGCAGCAGAAAGTGATCGATATATCGGCAGTGCAGCAGCACTGCACTGCATTGCAGTGGAAGTATGAACGGACCTTAACAAAAGTGTCAAAATGCACATTGCACATTTTTCTTGTGGTTAAGTTTTGAATATCTGATGCATAGATTTGAACTGTGGTCTCACAGAGAAGGTAGAAGTTCTTTTTTATGAGCAGTTGTAGCAAGTATTGCCAAGTGAGTAAAAAAAATGAAATTCAACCTGCCTGGCATGTGTGGCATGAGAAAAGGAACACATTTTGCAATACTCAATTCTAAGAAAGTTTAAAGGCTTGTTGTATAGCCTTTTTGGAATACTGTATAAGGGGCATAACTTGTAAGATAAAGCCCGAAGTCAATCAGTCACTCATTTGCTTTAATCTTGCAGCCATCCAGAAACAAGTCGGTGTGCAAACAAATTACGAGCTATTGTAATTGTCTGGATGTCAGTATGTATGCCTATGTCGGTGGATTCTCCAAGTGACATGTTTCAGCAAACACGTTTATATCAAAATATTGTCAGGCTAATTGTAACTCATCAATACGTGCATCATACTCGCTACCAGGGACACCATGTCTTGCGTTTTCATGCCAAAATATTGTGTATTTTAAGTCATATTTTGAATGGTACTTTAAAAAAACTAGTGCTTTCGGTTGGGACACTTCTAACAAAATGTAGTCTGCAGTTGTGCAACACTCTGGCTGATATTCTTGCAGAGAGGCTAATTCTAAACCCAGGTTTAAATCGGGGTCAGCCCTCCAGGAATGGACCTTTTCTTCCAACATGCTCCGGAAGCGTAATGTAACCGGTTTGAAAATTCCTCATGGATGACTCAGAATGGCCCATCCACGATTAATTTTCTCGCCTATTACACCATACCTTCAGAGTATGTTGAAAGGAAAAAGGGTCCATTCAGGTAGGACTAACCCTGGTTTAAACCTGGGTTTAACATTAGACTCCCTTTGTGAATACCAGCCTCTGAAAATTAGCTCGCTCTTGCAATGGCACAGAGACTAGACCAAAGAGATATTTATTGTTTTATAGATAACTCCCATCCCTATCACTTCCTTGTTTTTTGTGGTCCGGTTTGGACTCTCTGTAATATAGCAAACGAGAAAAACCAGTGACGGTGTAATTCATATTTGTACATTCTCACCATTTGTAATACATTATACCTCACTGTCTAAAACCGCTTTGAAGCAAAAGCGTTTGTGCTACATCTACTTGGTATCATTGTACATGTAGATAATTTAAATGTGTAGTTATTATTATCATTATTATTATAAAAAACTGTTTGTTGTGTCAAATTATTAAAAACAAAGAAAAAAGGTCAAGAAAGTACATTGTAGATTTTGTGGAGGGAGCGATCATTCTTAGCTCACCCAATGCACTTGATATATATTCTCTCTGAAAAGTTGTCTTTTTTTTTGCATATGCTTGTATTATAATAAATGATAGAAAAGAGGATTAAATATCCTCGTTTTCGTAAGATAATATTAATGCTTCTATTTGAAATGTGGATGGAGAAGAAAAAAACAAAAGATTTATTTGGATTAATTCCTTGGTTTTTTGAGGGAATTTTCCAACTTCCATTGCATAGTGTAATATTCAAGTAGGTTGTCTTTGATATTGATAAAATTATAAATAGATTTTTTTTTCCATTTTTTGCTTGGACAGTGCACGCCTGTTGTGTAAAGTATGTATGTAAAGTGATTTTCATTGTAACTTTTATTGGGCACTTTTAGATACGTACTGTATGGTTAGTGCCTGACTTGGAATATTGTTGTATCGTATTAAAAAGATGTGTGTCTCCGTTAAGGGGACTTGATATTTTGTCTGTAATCTGTAATAAATGCAAAAGCTTTCCCTTGGTATAAGAATTAGTGAGAAGGAATGATTTGTTTTGATTGTGATGAGACAAGTACATTTAGAGGTGAAATAATTCTCAAAGGTAAGTAATCTTGTTTTTTGTTTTTTTACCACTTCTACATCGCCAAAAAGATGCGATTCAAAATGGTTCATAGAATGGTGTGTGTGATAATTGTGTTGTCGATTCACATTTAGGGACCTTGTTCATCCCATTTTAAAAGCAAACATTTCTTAGGCCTAAATTTTTACTGAGTTTAATGAAAATTGCATCGCTGATCCACAAATTCACCAATTTATAATACTATAGGCAAAAACATTCTTCTGAAGTAATTTACAAAAAAAATGGCCATAACCCCCTTCTTAGAACTGCATAAATAAAATTAGATTTTTTTTTAAAGGAAAATTCGCTGATGTAGAGCATGTTAGAATAAGACTTGCCAGGTTAACTGCCTCACGCTAACTTTGGTAGGAGCCACTGATCATATTGATCACAAACACAATTCCTAGGCATATATCATAATTTGGAACAGGTGCATGAGACAAGGCTTGAACCAAAAACCAATGATTATCAATGTGCACTACATCAGCAAATCAGCTGTTTGACCCCATGCAAATTCTTTTAGTTTCAGAACAATTTCAAGCAGTGGCGACACAATTTTGACAACTGATATAAGCAGGAACATGCAAGAGCTATTATCTCTGCAAATCAGAAAAAATCCATTGCGGAAATCTTGCCATAATTATAGGCCTATAAAGGTGAAATCAAAGATTTTGAAGAAAAATCATATTTGCCCGCAATGAAATTTCGTTAAATTACACACAGATGTAGTTAGTTGACTAAATAATATAAATCCTTTGTGAAAAACTGTTCGCTTTGATATTTTCTGTTTTATTGTGGTTTTGTCATAATAAATGAGACCAAAAAGCTGTGGAATACATAGGGGTGTTCAAGAATGTCAAAGGTCACCTATATTTCATTTGAGGTCCTTGAAAAACAAAATGTTTTTTTCCTTGCACAGAAATGGTGTGGTGTGTAAAGCCAAAAAAAAATAATTTGTCTCAAAGCTGATGAGTGTTTTGAAAACTAATGCAGTACGTGCATTTTAAAAATTCCTAACTCAATTCGCTCACTCATAAAATATCAAGGTTCTTCTGTTCAAAACACACGATACGATAAGTGGACTGACCCAAACCTCAACAAAGCTCCGGCAGTAAGGTGGTCACCAAGGAACTGATCAGAGGCAAGGATCTATTCTATATATCTTTTCAGTATTTTACTTAAGTAGAGATAAAAAAAAAGTCCATATTAAACTTGATCAGAATGGTTGGTCATATGCCCTGTGCAGGGATAAAATGTTACAGGACATCTGAGAAACTAAAAATGTTCCATCTTGCATAGAAATGGCATGGCATTTACCAAAGTAACTCAGACTAATTGAGAAGTGGATCATCTGGGTGTTCAAGGATGTCAAAGGTAATCATGAAGTCATTTGAGGTAATTGGGCAAAATGCGGTCGGTTTCATGCATATAAATGGTGAGGTATTTGACTACAAATTAAAATCCTTGAGTGGTGGGTCGTATGGGGTGGTCAGAATAAGAAGTTCCGAGGTCATCAAGGTAGGGGTTTGAGGTCATTAAAAGCGTATTTCTTGTATAAAAGAATGGAGTTTGACATTTACAAAAGTATTCAGTATGATGAAGGCCAAAGATCATATAGGGTCAGTGAGGTCTGTAAAAATGTTGCTTGCCACAGAAATGATGGGTATAATACGTGGATCCGGGGTTTCCTACCGGAATCATTTTTACCCGGGGAAATTCTATCCCACAATGCGCCAACGATGTACGAGTAGATATGCATCACTCATACACGCTCGCGGTTGTGCCCAACCTCTTTTAAAGTACGAGCACATTTTGTGGCGCAAAACTTACAGGCAATCAAAGAGTACTCGTTACTGGTAAATTTATTTTACAGCAAACGGTTTTTCGCCACAGTTTATGACAGAAAAAAGGACCCAGTATATGACACAAAACACCATATGATATATATGCCGCTATTTATTTTATATGCTCGTACATCGTTGGTGCATGTGGGATAGGAATTTCGGTTAAAAATGTTAAGGGATGAGGTTCAACGGTCATCTTGGGGTCATTTGAGATAATTGAAAATGTTGCTATTCACTAAAGTTGCATTAGAGGAGTTGGTCAAATGGAGGCAGTGTTAGGGATAAAATGCTTGTGATCAATTAAAAAAAAACAAAAACACACCACGAGTACTATTGGCAAATGCGGGGTTTTTTGCATTTTTGCTGAATTTAAATCTCAAAAATTTGGAACAGACTTAAAACACGTCCAAAGAAAGATTTTTTGCTATTGGGATGACAGATTGTCGGGGGTTTCCCGTGAGGGGGAAGAAATGAGGAAATGATAGGTTACATAGAGGAAAAGGATAACTTGCCTGCAAACTGTTGAAAAGTAAACCAATTGTTCGTATTTATATAGAACATGGGACGTGGACCAAATAACCAACTGTATAAAGAATTCGGGAGTCCCCTTCTGGGGGCTAAGGAAAACCAAGTGTAAATTCATAATAAATTATTACAATCACATAAATGTATGTTCCCACATTAAAACTGGCACATTTTCTTAAGAATATATAAAATGGTCACCTAATGTCTTTTTCCCACTATCAGAGACCGATGGATATGTTATTACTCAGCAAACCATGATCTAAAGATATTACATTGGGCCCGGTATGTGGGGCAATTGTTATAGCCAGGTGTTTATACCACCTCCACAGATTTGGTTTGGAGTGACAAAACCCGTCCTCTCTCACAAAACTAACCCAGTGTAATATTAATATAGGTCGTTGACCACTAAATTTCTTGAAAACGCGGTTGGTAAATTGAATAGAGAAGTTAAGCATAAGTTACGGATTTTGGTATGCACAAAGTTTAGGGTACAAGCTTGCCCAGCAACAGTCTCTTATGATGTTTGTTCAGTGTCCTTCCCTTTCGAATTAAATGATGAAAACATGGCAAAGTAATGGAAACACCGCACTATAGAAGCTCACTAATGTACTTATTGTGAATGAGGTTAAGTATTTTTGTCCTGAAAAGTACTCGTCAAATTGGAGAGCGTAACAGCTGAAATCTCTCAGCTGCGCGACATATAACAATGGTCCTGCCATCCCAGATGAAAGGAATTTGAAGTGTTTTTCACACCGCATACCGGGGCCGGTGATTGCAATTATCTTTAAATCATGTTTTGTGAATCTATGTACACTAGTCACTGATATTGGGGGAAGAAATTGAAGTGACATTGGGATTCTTTTTCAAGAAAATGGGCCATGTTTTATGTTGTGGGAAAAACAGATCGATTATATGATTTAATAATTATTTATGAATTACACTTGGTTTTCCCCTACCACCCCCCCGGGAGACTACAAAACAACAGCATAGAAGGACATGTCCAATCTTTAATAAGGATTCCAAATGCGCATAGTTTATTTATGTATGTGCTTTTGTGTTTTTTAAAAATATTAATAGAGTTGGAGCAGAATATCATAGGGCCATTTCAAATTGTACAAAGTAAAAGTAAAAGTTGCTCACCTTGGGTGAAAAGTGTGAAGCATTTTGGAAATTTTTTAATACTTAGTAATCCAGGAAGGACAAGGATGAATATAATCTTTTTCATGGAGATGGCCAGCGCACACAACTGTAAAAAAAACTCGGCAACCTCCGTATTAATAGTGACGGCGCATGCTCAATTAGCTTACAAGCCGGGTTGGTAGAGGAGCGAAGGTTGTCCATCGGCTTTACCTAGGCGAAAGGCAAAAAAATCCAAAAAAACTATATAAAATTGCCTATGTAAATTACCGTTTTTTTCAACAGTTGTGTGCGCTGGCATCGCACAGGAAAAAAGATTAATAAATTATCAGGAAGCATTTGTTCATTTAGACTAGATAAGACCACGAAAATAAAGTTTTCACCGGTCTGCTATGGTTAGTTATGTGCGTGTAGTAAAAGTTTCACATTGAATTTATGGTGGCCTTTATCCTCTGCCTCCGAAATAGAACATGTGAATAGTCAAATGATCTTTATTTTGCCAAATTCAATTGCCAATTTCTTACCTAATGGGAATAATTTTATCTCTGTTACCCTGTCAACCAGAAATAATTGCCGTTTTAGTACTTTCAGTATTTTGACGGCATAACTCTCAAACCGTAGGTTGTTACATGAACAATCTATACATATCTGGAATACTTATACCAAGGTGAACAATATGTGTGTACTGTTCCAACAGGATTGAAGAGTTGAGTTTTGCCCCTTGTAATCTTTTATGTACGCCTCACTCTGAAAAACATGCGAAGCCCTATAGCCAAAAACTTTATTGGAGGTAATATATGTGTAAATATGAGAAATTTATCATTAAACGCACAATTGTTGCACCAAACTGCTGGGCTAACGTAACTCAGGGTTAGGATATGTTTGCTGTTTTGGGGACCCACAGCACCATTGTTCTGTTAATTTTGTTTTTACACTTCGCCTGGAAAATTGAAGGAATCTGAACCCAATTGCAAGAACCTACCAAAACCAAAGTGCGTCGGGCCATTACACATACAGGGACACAGAACATACACTACTCATATAAATTTGGGTACATGATGGCAACCGAATAATCGATAAACTAGTTTTTCGGCGATAAAGTCAATTTTTCGACGATAAACTCAATTTTTCGGGTGAAAAACTTAGTTTTGGTTTATCGAGAAAACTATGATTACCGACTGGTAAACTGTTTTTTGAAAAAACACGTCTTTCACCATAAACAACCTTGTTTTCAGGGTGATATACTGAGTTTATCGGAGATTAGGCAAAAACAAAAGAGAAAGATCTCGGCTTTCTGCAGCTCAAAACCAAACCCTATAAGCGCAATGCGTTTTTGCTTTGTTTTGTTTTTTTAGTCAAAAAAGCTGTGCGCTACGCGAAAATGCCTTTCTTATTGCATTTTAGACGACTTTGTTTTCTTGACCAGTTTAAAAAAAATGTTGGCCTTAACATATTTTTTTTTTTATTTAAACACATAGATTTTCAATCCCCATGTTGAAGAACTTGGTTTTCCGTTTGATAAACTTAAGTTTTTGGCGATTAACTCAGTTTATGATTTGGTAAGCTCGGTTTTCAAAAAAAAATATGATTATCGAAAACGGGAGTATCCGTAACCTGACCCATCTGACTCACTTGACCCATCTGACTCACTTTTTTCTGACACACTTTAACGGAATAAACCTGTGATTTAGTGATAAACTAAGTTTTTCGGAAAATATTTTTTCAAAGAGAATTTTTTTAAAGTTGATAAACTGAGTTTATAGGTGATAATCGCGTTTTTTGTTGTTGAAAAACTGGGGGGTTTCGAATTTAGTGATAGCTACTTTGTTTTAAATTTCCAAATTTAATAATTTGATAAACTTAAGAACTTCAGTGATAAATTGATTCACGATAAACTTATTTTTTCTGAAGAACTATTGTTTTTTGATAAACAAGGTTTTTCAAAGGATAGACCGAGATTGTCATAGACTATGCAGACTGCCTGTGTCTTTTGTCAGAGATATACTTGTGTCTTTCTGTACAGATGGCTCTTGTGTGACTTCTTTGCCTTATGTGTATAGCCACACAAGAAATGATGTATTGATGAAATATGGGAAAAAGTCACACAGTTAAGGGCACACACATGTCTATACATGTCCATGTGTGTGTGAAAACGTCACACAAGTTAAACAGACAAACAAAAAGTCACACAAGACACACAAAATACACACAAGAGCCATATAAAAAACACAAGTAATGTTGGGTGACACAAGTTAAAAGTCATACAAGTATACCTCTGTTGTGTGTGTGCGCGTGTGTGTGCGTGTGTCTGTGTGTGTGCCTCCAAAATCATCCCATTTCTATAGTGAGCAAATTGTACATACACCAGCCATTCATATATTTGGCTTGGACAAATTACATCGATCACTGGTATGATTGTCTCAACAGGAATCGAACCATTTCTGTAAGGACACATGGTGCTCCTACCAAAAAACCGAAACCCATGTATTTAGTAGAATTGGCACAAATGACCCGTCTTGATAGTAGCGTGTATGAAAAGTGACTCATAGTCATGAGATTCCGCCATTATAGATTTCAAGGAATATCATGATAGTTTTTGTTTTTGAAATGTTTCGTCCAAAGGGTAACTTTAAAAGTAAAGATAACCATTGATAGCGAACCTACCATCTTCACAGTTCTCGTGATAATTCAAATAGAGTTATGCGTGATACCAAATATGGTGTAGAATGTCATGGTTTTGAAGGTTTTCTTTAAAACTGTGAAATCTATCAAAATAATTCCATTGTTTTTGGTGTCATTTCCTTTCTAAAATGTGTACATTATGTCAATAACCAAAACTGAATCGAATAAGCAATGAC